>PVHX01023334.1:0-25953 GCA_004024805.1 Geosciurus inauris
TAGTGATCCTAACCTTTCTTCAAGGACTGCAGAGAGATTAAGTTTCAAGAGAAGAGTTGATCACAGGTTTACAAACACAATGGAAAGGTGTTAATAAAAGAATTAACATTCCAAACCACATTGAAAAGAAAAGAAAATAAGAATGAGAATTCTTGTTCATAACTACTGAATATTAGCTTACCATGTTATTCAATAAAGTTCAGGAAATAATCAAGCCATATATAGAGGGCAATATAGATTATATTTTTCATTGAAAGCTAATTTAATGTGAACAGATGATGCCAAAATAGTTCTCCCAGCAAGTATAATGTTAAAACCTAACACAATTATAATTGTATGAATTATAGAATAAAAACCAATCAGAACCTTGTGGATTCTGAGCAACAGTTGATGACTTTGCCTTCATACATAAGTTGTGGATATCCACAAGTTGTGTGTGTTGTGTCTGTCAGATGAAGGCTTGTCCCTGGACTTGAACTGTCTACTACCCTAGCTGTTCCAATCAGTGTCTTGTTAGAAGAGGAGCAATTGCCCTGATTGCCATTTATTTGAGGTCAGAGGCAGTTTGAGAGATACGGAAGGGATAGAGCCATCTGGAGAGGAGAGGGTTTCCCTATGCTCCCAGGCAGAACAGTCTGTGACTGATGACTATTAAACAAATCAACAAAATGACTCAATGAATTAATTTTCTACAATAGGAGTTAGATCAGTCCTGAAGTGTGAATTTTCACTGTTATCATCCTTTATTCATGAATTATTGAGTTGAATATTGAGTATCTCTATTTAGTAGGTATTGTTCTAGGTTCTACAGATCCAGAAATGAATAATGCAGGGGGAAATACTTGTTGTGTGCAAGGTCATTTTATCCAGTGGTCAGCATAATTCTCTTTTCATAATTCATTTTCTCACAATGAATCTGAGAACCAAGTGAATCATCATAACAAAAACAGAGCTCATTTCTGGAGAACCATAGATGCCTGTAGACTCAGACTTGTAGTTACTCTACAAGCAAAGGAAGCGAACTGTGAACTGAATTCCTTCCTAAGAACTTACATAAGATTCTCAAATCCTTGAAAAGCCTCTGGGGAAAGCACACACGATGGGGTAAAAGCATCCCTTTAAAGCTGGTCAGCCACTTTTCTGCCAAAGGCTTGTCAAAATTCCTCAAGAAGAAGGAAAAAAGGTAGGCGGGGAGAGACAAGTGCATATATACATTTTTAAAGTTGCTAGCAACCAAGACAACACCAATTATTTAACCACAGTAAAGAAACCAGCAGTCAAACCACACCTATTATTTAACCGCGTATTCAAGTGCTGAACACAGGCGTAGCCAGCCACATTAATTTAATATAAATATCCCCAATAACCAGCCCACATGGAGACAAGAGCTGCAGTAGAGGACATCTCCTCACCTTTCCTTGTCTTGGTTCCAGATGTCTGGAGCTGACAAACTGGCTCCAATCCAACTAATATTTTCTTTAACTTTTGCTTTTTGGCTCTAAAAGCAATTCGTTCTTCCTCTACTTCGGCAGTCTCATGTGAGCACACATACTGAGGCATTTCATTTGTTGAATTCTGTTCTTTTCCTTTTTATTTCCACCTTTTCTTTTTATTTCAATCTTCTCCCCTTCTTCCCCCTAATGCTTTCTTTCCAGCACAGTTGATTCCTATTTCTGTGACTTTCACTAATCATTATATGTAAAGTTTATTCTTAGGAGGTGTTTATTGGGAAAACAGGAACTTTCTTCTTTGCTGTTTGCAATGAAGTAATCCACAACAGGCTAAAATTTTCTATAAAATATTCTTTTACTGAGAAATATTAGGTTCATAGATCTGATGAACCCAGATGTTCATGTTTGAAAATCATGGCTCCATTCCTACTGGTCACAGGTTTTGCCATCAGACTCAAGGCTAGCCAATCCATTGAGTGTCTAAGTGTCCTTTTGGAATCTGACCCAGAGACTGGATTGAAATGTGGCATATATTGGGGGCTGTCTGATAGGATGGGCCATATGCTGTGGAGTAAGCATGGCCACAAAGAGAAACAAAAACAACTGAAGAAAACCCTGTGGGATACAGAAGTTAAGACTGAAGCAACTGGTAAGTGTACTTCCCTGAAGGAAGGAGAGAGGTGTCTACTTCCTATTCATGGTTTAATTTTATTTTCCATGAGTCCAGTCTCTATTTTGGTTGCTAAACCTGTGAAATAGTTGTATTATCACATTAACGTGTGTGTGTCAGTAAATATAGGGCAACAACAGGCCCTAAGGTCATTTGTCTGGTAACTCTTTATCCCTCTTTTCCCTCAATGCCCATCTTTTCTCTGGATAGAGAATCAGTTTCAAGAAGATGCTTCTGAACAAAATATTTCTCTTATATTTTATGTAGGGAAGTCTCTTAAACACAATATAACAAGCTTAATGAGACCTTGAGATTTGTGGAAATGAGGCATGGAGCTTCTACATATAAAATGTCCGTGGTGCCATTTATGTCAAATCAGCTCATGCCATACCCTGTCAATGGCAAAGCATGATGGTGTTGGCCCAGGCTGCTTCATAACCCATTGTGTTCGCAGTATTTGATGCCCTATTATGACTCTTGAATTCAAATCTGACCAAGTTTTGGGAGTGGAAAATTAGTAGTGCTCTTGGGGGAGGTTAAGTTAGAGATGTTCTTTGAACAACCATAAAATACATAGATCTGAAGATTAGAGAAAGATTGAAATTGAAAATATTTTTAAAAGCCCAGTGAAAAGAAGGAGATGATCAGTTATGACCAATGGTGCTGAAAGGTCAAATAAGATGAGAATTGAGAAGTGATCATTGGGTAGAGCAAGATTTTGGTCATTAGTAACTTCAGTGAGTAAAAATGATGAGATAATATCTAATTTATAGTGAATTGAGGTGAGGACACAAGGGGAGAATAAAAAAAATGAGTAAAGCAACAATTTCAAGGACATTTCATAGAAATGAGATAATTATTTACTGGGGATTTCCCCAGGGCAGTCCATCATGGGCACAAGTGTTTGAGAACATTTAGAGTTTGAATCCCAGTCTCCCTGTGGACTAATAGGATGGCATTAAGTTCATTAAACTCACTTGGACTCAAGTTTCTTAACCTGTGGAATGGAGTTCAGATCATGAAATTGTTAAGTAAAGTGTTAGGCTTCTAGCATCATAAGCATATTGGCTAAGTTAAATGAAACCATAGAAAAATGATTTGATTAATACTTAATATCTGTGAACACATGAGGAGTCACAGGCACTTCTCAGCTAAGCTAAGGCAAGAAGACTCTTTACCACATCATAGCATCACTGTATCTTGCATTATACTCTCTGGATTGATTCATACACACAGACCTTGGATTCCTCTCTGACCTACAGAAGACTGTGTAGTAGGATCAGGGAATCTGCATTTAGTACTGTCTTGTTACTTTTTCTGCACACTGAAATGTGAAGACTCTTGCTAAGGAAATATGGATGCTTTGGGAAGTTTCTGAGCAGATAGGTGACAAGATATTTGTTAGGACTGGTGGGAGGGAGGAAATGCAGGAGTACTGATTAGAATGAGGTTGCAATCAAACAAAGTGAAGAGTGCTATGCCAGGAGGGATCAGGGCAAACAGAAAGAAAGGCAGGTGACAAGAAGATTGTTTTCAAGGCAAAGTCAACAGCATTTAGTAACTGATCAGAAATAATTAAGGAAGGGGAAGAGATAACTCCTGGGTTTTGAGGCAGGCTGCTGCCCTTGTTCCCAGGCTTATTTCTTTGCCTTGTTAACATACCATATTGAAGGCCAGTAGTCAGTGTCAATGTAGTATGTCAAAAGCAAAAGCCTGAATTTTAGTGTCCCTCTGTCTTCCCCATCTTAGCAAAGACACAGTCACTTTTTTTTTTTTAATTTATACCAAAGATTGAGCCCTGGAGTGCTTAACCATTAAGCCACATTATCAGTCTTTTTTATTTTTTATTTTGAGACAGGGTCTCTCCAAGTTGCTTAGGGTCTCACTAAGTTGTTAAGGCTGGCTTTGAATTTGCCATCTTCCTACCTCAGCTTCCCAAGTTGCTGGGATTACAGGGGTGTGCCACTATGCCTGGTGACAACTCCACTCTTATGGTTTCTTAGACTATGCTCTGAGGTAATTCTTTACTTCTTCATTCCTCTTACAGTCCTATAAGCAATATTCAGCTTTACTTTCAAAACTGATAAACAATCTTTCCATTTTTCATCTCTACACTGCCAATTCTGGCTCAATCCAACATTGTTGTCGGCTTAAACTGTGATGGTAGCCTCTTATCTGTTTCCTGCCCCTCTCTTTGCTCCTCATAGTCTATTCAAATCATGTCATCTCTCTGCTCAAATCCCTTTGATGATTCCTCAAATCATTCCAAGTAAAAGCCAAAGTTATTGTAGTAGTCCACAAGGCCTTACAGGATCTGGCCCTGTCACCCTGACCCCATGTCTTATCACTGGCCTGTGAGCATTGCTTTAGATATTTAAGCTGCCATACTGTTACCAGCTCCAAACTCTGGCTTTATGCTTTTGCTATTTCCCAATATTCATGGACCTAAACTCCTCCCATAGCTTTCCTTCTCCATCAGGGCTTTGGAGTGCTCAATGCTATTCCTTGGCCTGAATGCTAGTTTTCCAGAAATCTACATGATGGACTGTTGTTGTTATTATTGAAATTAAGTCACTGTCACATCTTCCAAGAGTCCTTTCATGATCACCCTGCATGGAATAACATGATCAAGCAACTAGTTGTGATTGACTTGTCACACTTAATTTTTAAATTAGTCCACATCGCTTGCTATACTATATATCTATTTTTCTATTAGCTGACTTGCAGGTAATAGATCCTGGGCTAGATCTCTTGAATCCTCAATAGAGACTGGCACAGAATAAACTCTCAAAAAGCATTTGTTGTACAAATTTGCAAGATTAGTTTTGAGGTAACAAAGATACAGGTGAAGAACATGGGCTTTTAAGCCTGGTGTATTGGATTCATATCTTGCCTTTGCCTCTTACTCAATATTTGATCCTGTAAAAGTTATTTTGTATCTTCATGCCTCCATTGCCCTATCTGTAGAATGTAGGTAATAATAAGAGCAATTGCTTAGCATGGTAGCTTGAAATCAGATATGTTGGAGCCCTAAGAAGAGCAAAGCCCTCTATAAAAGCAAGGGAGAGCTACACTATAATTGTTCTGAGTGGAATCCTAGAGTCAGATTTTGCACAATTTTTTGTTCTTCCCTGAACCTAGCAACAGTGCAATGCCCAGAGTAGACACTCCACAAACGTTTGCCTCACTGATTTGATGAATGCACTTGTGTTCATTGTCTCATATAAACTTTTTGGAAAACATTGCTTTATTTAATATTTTCTCCATTTTTTTGCCTTGAAAATTTGTAGTATTTGTTGAAAAGTTGATTGGTCCTCTTATAAAAATGTTGATGGATGTTTATGGATTACATGGCTAATATTGTTAAGAATGTACAGCACAGTGTAAACATGGAACTCTTGCACAATCCTCTCCTAGACTTGTACTTTTTTGAACTGAGTTCAAATCTAAACTGAGCAAGGCCACACAGGGCGTTAAAGTGAAAAATGTCTGGTTGGAATGCACTGAAGCCCCATGACTGTGGGAGATGGGCAATGGTGGAGGTAATTTTTAAAGAACCTGCTTTTTATTTCTGGTCACCTGGCAAGCCAATCTAAGAAAACATACCACACAAATGTGATTTTCAAGCCACACACATTGTCTAGATAGAAAAATAACTTCAAACATCCCATAGTGTTTTGGAAATTATTTGCTGAATATGTCAACATACTCCCTGAAAGAAAAGCAATTGCCTGGTTTTTGGATTCTTCTCATGAAGATTTCTCAAATTTTGAAAAAACAAAATCCTTAAAATAATTACTTGGATATGTATCATATTTTTTAAAAATGGCCTATTGAATGCTTTACTACAAATCACTAAATGTGTCTAATTTCATTGTGAGCAATCCATGTGTATAAGATAGTACATAGAGTAGAAGGAAAAAACAGTAGAAGCAGCAGAGAAATTAAAGAAAAAGAATGGGAGGAGAGAAATATATAGATTTAAGAACTAGAAAATGCTGCATAAGTAAATATTAATCCCATTTGAAACTCATCATCTCCAGATTTTACAACAGTGAATATTAATGCTTCAAGGTCATTTAAAAACTGTAAGATGAACTGTACATGTTTAAATTTAAAAGGATTAGTTTTTCTCAAAAACAGTGAAGTCAAGGGTAACAGCATTGCTAATTATTTCCTATTTATTGACCCAGTTTTGCAGGATCTGCTGACTTTATGAATCAGAAACAGCAGCTCAGAGTGTGAGAAACATAATTGTGAGTGTCATTTGCCAAATAGACTGGGACATATTTTTGTCTCAAGCAAAAACAAAAAATAATAAAATTAAAAAATTTAAAAAAACACATGCATTAAACATACATGTGCAACTGATTTTCCTATTTACCTTGTGATTTTGTTTTAATGGTTGGCCTGATAGTTCATCTAGCAAAACTCTCTTCTTCATGGATTAGCATTATTTTAATGATTAGTCTTTAATGAGCATCCACACTTACAGGAGGTGTCACTGTTTGAATGCATATTCTTGAGTGTATTAGGTTATGTACCATGCCTTAATCCTAACCTCATTCTTCCCATTTTACAGATGAAAGGCTGGAAATGCCCAGTACCAATAGTTAGGATTTGGAGCTCCATCTGCCTGCCTCCAAAGTCTTGCCTCACTGTACATCCCATGCTATAAACTCCTTAAGTGGCTCATATATACTGGGAAACTAGTCCATCAGGGCCTTAAAGAGTCCGTTGGTCTCATTAAGTACCTAGCTTAATGTTGGCCAATTATTTCAGCCTATAGATTGAGCAGGTTGGGAGAGTGAGGTGGTTTTGACATCAGCATGTTGAGGCTGGCAACCCAGTCTCAGCTCTGATCTCATCTTGGTGAAGTCAGCTTAGCATAGCCCTCAATTGCCAGTTGCCTCAATATTATGTCTAGTTATAATCCAGACACCGAAGGCTGCAAGAATTGGTTAAGACAAAAAAAGAAAGGCTGGGCAGAATAGATAGGTGGAAAGCATGCCTTCCATAGAATTCCAGTTTCCCAGGTCTACCAACCTTTGCTTTCGAAAGAGAAAGAAGACGAATTAGCTTCCCGGGATCAGGATATCCCAAATGTGCACAGTGATCCCTTCTGATTTCTTAGGCAGGAGAAAAATAAAGACTACTTGACACCATTTCACATGTTTTATTCCCCATTTTGTGAATGAGTTTCTTGGTGACTTCTTTGAGTCATCTTATATATGTGTGTGTATATATGTAATATATTTATTATATATTTATATAATTTATATATTTATCCATATATAATTTATATATACATTACACATCTGTGTATTATAGGCATAAAAGTATGACCAGCTATTATTATTATTATTTCAACTGATTCACTTGGCAGTAAAAGATAGGCTAACCTTCAGAGGGAGGCTGATCCACATGCTTCCTCTCATCTTTAATATAGGTAGGTTGATGTTAAACTAAATGAGCCATTAAGAACTTTTTGTAGGGCACATCGTATATCTCAGAAGTAGAATGCTTGCCTAGTATGTGTGAGGCCCTGGGTTTGATTCCCAATACTGAAAAAAAGAAGGTCAGTCATTGTCCATGAGATCTGAGAGGTCTGTGCATGGACAACAAATCACCAATGAGGGTGAGGAAAACATGAAAGGAGAGCAGTGAGAGCAGGCTTTTGTATTCTTTCCTGATATATAACTGACATTTCCTTAACATGAAGAAATAAGTTACAGGTTAGGATAAGCACAGTGGATTCTGGTACTAAATTATTTTTGATTTACTAAAAGGCATGTATCCAAATTCTTGTTGGTATTATAAATCATGGTTTTTCAAGGGATGCCAAGAAATAGTGCACTTTCACTGACAAAAATCATCTAATGACTTATAGAAGTGAATTTCAGCTCTTGGAAGAACAGGCTTCTATCACCACTCATTTCTGATACTGCTGGAAGCTGGCTTTCCAGTTGAACCTCCTTCTTGTGTTAGCCTCAGAGCAGAAGATGTTGTTAAATGTGACTTGTTGAACTCCTGTAGTGGATTATTCAGTACAGAACATAGTAGTCCAGTGGAATATCAGAAGAGAACTGAAAGAAGAAAGGAGTAGGAGAGGAAGATGGGGAGAGTAAAAAGAGGCAAGAAAGAATGACAGATAAGACCTTTCCAAATGCTATTGCTTGAGTTACTTCCTGTTTCCATTTCCTGCTTTTCCACACTTCCTGCTTCTCCTATTACCTTAAGGTTGGGGGCCTTTCTTTCATGGTATTAGTCCTGTGAGGATGGAAGGCAGGGCCTTCAATTTGTTTTCATCTGTTTGCTTAGAAAGGAGGTAAGTTTCATTTCCTTAACTTACCTCTTCTTATCCTTTTAGAGTGTACTTTTATTTTTTAAAAAATATTAACTATAAAACCACTCTCATCTCTATTTTTCTTCTTGAAACCAAGGCAATCTTGTAGGCTAATTGGCTGCCAGTTTCTTCTCCATTATCCCAGTGGGCACATACTCACTTTCCTTTCAGGTTTGCCTGATGAAAAATAAATTTATTCCTTAACTTTGGTTTCTTAAAAAGTTGTGCCTTTGGAGATCACATTAATTTGATTCAAAGAGTGGGCAAAATTTAATATATAGCAGATGTGCAAATGATGTTTCATGCTATTTCCCCTTCTCAGTAGAAACAAAATACTGAAACTTCAGGACAGATTGAGATTTAAAATGTTAGTTGTAGAAAAGTGCAGTTTCCCCTTCTCCCTGCTCTACTTTTCTCTTTGAAGACAATTCTGAATTTACTGAACTTAGAATGGAAAATAATAGTAAGCAGCATTTTGGCAACAATGTGGCCTAGTTGGTGTTGATGAGTTTAAAGCTAAAAATGTTCTGTTTATGAAGGAATTTGCTAATTATTCTGCAGATGTTGCTTCTTTTTATCCCTTATGCATCATAGTTTCCTTAACATTCTTGCCCTCCCTTTCTCTCTTTCTTTGGCTTTAGCTGTCCCTCTTGTTCTCCTTTTAAGCAAGAAAGATAGGTTCAAAGACTCTGTAAAGCTTCTTTTCTTCCCCTGAAACAAGGATATGACTCTGAGCCAAGTTTCTGAGGTCTTATCTAGAGAAGCCCTATTACTTTAATAGTAACCTCTTCCAGAAAATTCTCTCCGAATTCAGTGACCTGTATATCCTGAATTTAATTTTATTAAGTGAGTTACAACATTAAATATTTGGTTTGATTTCCACCTAAGCTTCTAGGTTTCCCACTAATATAATCAAATATTGGATAATGAGTTCCTATATTTTTTTCAGAGAATTTGAAATAGACAATTTCCAAACAGTTCTTGGAATGATCACAGAACTATCAAAACAACTCAAAACCATGGCTAGGAATCAATGTTCTTTCTTAGCCTTAAAAAAAAAGGGAAAAAAACCCACCTTTTTTTAGGGACATAATACCTTTTCCAATACAATTAAAACTTAAGTCTACTCCATGAATTGGTTATTGATTTCTTCTTAGAGATATTTTTTCATTTAATTCACATGGTACATCTATCTAAACCTTAAACACACTCGCACACACGCACACAGGCATACCAATGCTGAGTCAATCCCCAATCACTTGTAAACATGGTAGATTTTACAGTGCATAGACAGCTTCCTACACATTGTGATTGAAATAGGGCTTCAAGCTGCTCATTCCAGTCTTTGTCCCTGATGACCCTTGCCTATAGCTCAGCTCCACCTGTACTGAAATCCTCACTAGCAGACAGCCTTGCTGGCTCTGTTTCCCTCTGCTCTTCCCATTCCAGTTTAAACAATTAGTGAAGAAACCTGAAACCAAGAAGTTACAGTGAGGAAAAAGTGCAGGTAATATGAGAGACCTTCCAATTCTCTCATTTTGTGGGATTCATTGAGTAGATGTTTTGTTGTACAATCTGTCCCTGGTAAGACTAACTTAACAGCTATTCTTCTAAATTATAGCTGACAAAATTGACAATTTTGCCTAAGAAAGGACATCAATACACAGAACTTCTATAGTAATGCTTTATTCTGCATGAAATTTGGGTTTCCCAAGTCATCTTTGCTATGAAAACTGCTTGATGGTTCCTCACTGTGTCCCACCCGCTCCCTCTCTCTGATGCATACACACATACACACATGTGCTGAAGGAGTAATAGACAGTTTCTCTTTCTCCTCCTTCTCTTCCTCCTCTTATTACACACACACACACACACACACACACACACACACACACGCACATCACCTCACCAAGAATGTGCAAGAGTTACAGAGCTGAAGCTAGGAATTGCTTGAATTATGGAATATTCTGATGAGGTAAGATCACTTCAATCACTAGAAATATGGATGCTATACTGAAGAGTCATTAATATAATGCTAGTTTTCAGTGTCTCATTTGGTCTTTAGAATACAGTTTCATTGTTCTCTTTGATTTATGGCAGATTTCCAGATCTTTAATTTACACTTCCAGTGTACATACACCATTGGATAAAGAAGCATAAAATATTTTAGATTATCTACACAACCACCCACCTCAAACCTGATTATACATATAACATACATTCCATATCTGGCTATGGAATCTACAACAAAATAACATACTAATTTCAGATGTTCCTATAACTCCTTCACTACAGGAGATTGACTATAATGACCCTTGGATACAAATTTGAGTTGTTTGGTAATATAAAGTTATCAGTGTAGTTAAAAATGTATTCTAAACCTGAAGAAATATAATGCTGGACTGAGATGAGCGCCTGAAGAGAGTTAGGTTTCTCCAAGAGATATGTGGATTTCCACACCATGGAGATTAGAAAAAGATATGGTAGAGTGAGATCCAGAGTAGTCAAGTTAATAACTTGACCATGTCCTTTGTGAAAGCACGTTTTTAAACTATGGGTGTTTTCTTCCCCTAGAAGTGTGCAAGAAGATAGATTTAGAAGATAGTTGTAAGTTTTCTTTTTTAGGATGTAATTAGTAAAGTTACTCCATACACTCAGGATAATCCCTTTACCCCTTAAGTGATACCCAAGTGAAGAAGAGGGGAAGTATGGTCAGGCACCAAATCAATGTCTCATTCTGCTCGCCCGTGTTCCATTGTTCCAGAAAAGAAGGGATAATACCTTTTCAAGAAGATTGTGTCTGATCATGACTTCAGCAAAATGAACCAAGATCCATAATGAAGGAAGGAGCCACTTGACAGCAGCACCCACAGTTGAAGAAGGACATCTAAGAAGACACCACCTCCTAATGAGCAGAGACCCTTATGTTGACTACCAAAGAAAAAAACATGAGGCTAAAAGAGAAGAATTTGTTAAGAAATACATCAGGCTTGGCTATAGCTCTAACCCATTTATCTCCAAGCTATAAACTCTCCTTCACTTGAATTTATATCTCATAATTTCAACTTTATGCTTCAAATGAGAAATTAAAATTATCCAAGGAATCTCACAACTTCAGATAGTGCTCTGGTTATCTTATAGGACTTTTCAGTTATTTAAAATCCATCCAAATGCCTTTTCCCTGCTGACAGTTCCACACTGCCCTATCAGAAAAAGACTCATCAGGAGAATAAATTATTTCTTCCCTTGTCAATGGTAATTTGTGTTCACTAAATTACCTCCAGATCTACTTTCCTGAGTCAAAAATAACTTCATAGTTTTTTTCCCCTCCATGTTTAGCTTGGAAAGACATATAGATTTTGAAGTTAACCTCTCTCTGTTAGATGCTCAAGAATAATTAAGCTCGTTTTCTTCTTAAATCAGCCAGATGTTTCATTTTAAGATAGAACAATACATGGTTTATTTGACCTAAACTCTCATGGAAAGGCCATTGATTTCATTTTGATAGTCCTGTTTTGTGAGAGGTAAAAATGAAAAACATCTTTAAGAGAATTACTTTTTTCTCTTTTTAAAATTCCCTGGGAACAATGTTTGGTATCAATAGGAAATCACATTTTTTAGGAACATGAAAGTTATTACTGATGATGCTTCACAATCTGATCAAACACTTAAGATACAGCCGTCAAGTTAGGATTTTATCTTGTTCTTCATAACTTTGAGAGATTTAAGTGTATTTCCATGTCAAGATCTGTTTCTAGCAGGACATCTATTTACACTATTTCTCTGTCACTTTAATGTTTTCTTCTAATCAAGCTGGGCTAATCTGCTTAAGGTGCCTTTCATTTTTTTTGTCTTAAAAATGCTAATAAATGGTTAAGGGTATTTTTTACAACATGGTGAGTGTTATTTCACAAGGTTTCATTAGCCACAAATCCTCAGTCACTTTTAAGAATTCCAGATGCCCTACTGTAGGTATTTTTGTAGCTGTTTTGTGGGAAATCATGGAAGGGTAACTCCTTTTGACAAAAAAGAACATATCTCTTTCTTACAGGGATTGGTTTCTTTTACTGTACTTTGTAGGAACACGAACACTGTAAAGACAGCTGTGTACAGCACATATTCTCTCCATGCACCTGAAGTTCGGATACTTAAAATACGTTTTAATTTGCAAAATGCTTTGATTTTACTTTGAGGGAAGTCTTTTGAATTAGTTATGATACACTCCAAAGTTACATTTTACTTTCTGCTATTTGTAGCAGGAAATTTGGCCTAAATAAATTCTATCTGCTTCTGATGACTTTGCTTTGGCTAAGTGTTTTATTGTTCTTTGTGATTAAATTTATAAGCTGAATCTAAGCATTCTTTTATGTGGTAGACAACATATTAAATCAGTCATCTCTGTAGTCAAGGGGAATTGGTTCTGAGAACCCCCCATGGTACCAAAATCTATAGTAAGTGTATATTCAAAATCTATACTCAAGTCCCTTCTGTAAAATGGAGTAGTGTTTGCAGATAACCTGTGCACATCCTTCCATATATTTTACAGAATATCTAGATTACTTATAATAACTAATAATGCAAATGATATGTAAATGGTCCTTTTACTGTATTGTAAGGGAACAATGACAGGAAAAAAATTGTACATGTTCAGTATAGACAAAAAATTATTCTCCAAAATAGTTTTGCTCCAAAGCTGAGTAACAGCATTATTTCCAGTACTGTACAATCTATGTGTCTTCATCATCTGGCAGTATCTTTGTCTGAGTTGTGTCATTTCTAGTGGTTATTTCTTTCAAACAAAATCAATAAAAAATGCTAGAAATGTATATTTAGGGCTCAAAGGCCTTTCTGGAATTCATATTATTAAGATTTTAGCTATGAAGTCAAGGTTAGCGAGACTCTAGTGGTAGGATCTGTGATATAAGGAAAACTATACCAAACCCTATTATTTGGAGTTATTTCATCCCATCCCAGAGATACAAAATGCCATCAGCACTCAAGAATTCCATAGTCCAGTTAAAAATCAAGTCAATTTCCTCAGTTTCTTTATTTTACTATTTTGCCCCTTACTTTTATTGCTTAAACCTGGGTTTATAGACTTCAACATAACTTCCAATAAGAGCTATCCATTCCAAAAATACACAAAGTGGTTTAATACAATTATGAGGATGACAAGCTGTTTATCCTTGGGAGTCTTCCGTCTAGTGAGAAAGTAACATACAAACCAGGAATTCCAGTATTCTGAGGCAGCTGCTGTGATAAGGTGAGCATGGTGCTGGATGAAAGAACAGAAATAGCTGCCAAGAGCTGAGAATATTTTTACTGTAGGGGTCAGTGATTCTCAAAAGTATTTAGAACAGGACAAGGACTTGAGTGACTTTATATGTTCTAAAAATTATTCTAGCAATGCCATGCTTTTCTACCATTACTATGAAGAGCTCAGCTAATCTTACTGGAAAGCAAAGAATCCCTGTCTTTTCCTATTCAGTAGCTAATCAGAAAATAACTCCCCAAAGCAAAAGGAGAAGCAACACCCTGCTTTAATCTCCATCTGAGCCATCTCTAAAGTGCTCAGTGTACATGGATTTTCAGATCCATCATCACTTTACTTGAAACCACTTACATAATGTACAGTACTAAATGTAAGACAATGATTTCCTTAAATTCAACAAAATATTCCATTTCCTTAAAGTGATTGACTTGTGAAATTGTTTGCTTTTCTTTTAAAGATGCTGAAATTTATTGGGTCTTTTATTGAACTTATGGAACCAATTCCTTACATACACAGTTGACCCTCTTTTTGGTGGGTACCACATCTTCATATTCAACCAACTATAGATTTAATATATTTTTTGAAAATTGTGCTTGTATAAGCATACTCAGATTTTTTCTTGTTATTATCCTACATCACAGAGGTCACTACAGTTTATATAGTATTAACACTGTATTAGATATTATAAGCAATCTAGAGATGATGTGAAGTACACGGGGGATATGTGTATATTATATTCAAAACACTATGTCATTCTTACATAAGGGAGTTGAACATCTGTGAATTTTGGTACCTTGTCAGGGGGTGGTCATAGAACCAATACCCTGAGAATACTGAGGGATGACTGTGCTCATATCCTCTTTACAATGAGATGGTCCTCAGCCCAAATCCTTTCTTCTAAGCAGAAGAGGAAGTTATCAGCACAGTGGTACTTCTGTTGTAGATGTCCTGGTAAGATGAAAGAAGGTCAAGCATTTACAGTGTTTCACATACTGCAACATGTCATAGGTGGACCAAAAATGTGAACTACTGTCTGCACTTGTGACAGGCTTAGAAAACAGTGAAATCTACTTTAGCAGACCATGGCTGAACTTCAGGGTGCAGAAAGATTGTGCTAGTCCACTTCACTATTGGATTCTGGCAACAGCCACCCTATGAAACAGCTTGACTTTCAGCCTGGACTGAAGGTCCAGGTGAATCAAGCCATGACTGGGCCTTTTTAATACCTGTCAAACAAAAAAGAAGGTTGAATGTAAAACAAGGTTCCTACTGGGAATAAAGGGAACAGTCAAATAACTTTTTACTCTAAATAAAAATGGAGTCCAACATCATTAAATTGGGTGAAAATTTGAAGAAAAAATGTAAAAAAATAGCAAATCATTAAAGATATGCAGATTTCCTCATTTCAGGCATGAAATGAGGTTTAATAACTTAAACCACGTTAATAAAGACTTTTCTAGCTGGGAAAAATGAAATGTCTGGTTTAATAAAGCAAAATAAAAAATTTGGTATTCAAATCTAGAATGTTAATAATGCATGTGAAGTGACTGAAAATAGCTTGTTTTCTTAACTGATTTAAAAAAGTCTCTGAAATATTATTTATACTGTTAATTTATTCAGCTAACCTTTTTCTCCCTGGATTGTAGCTCTGTAAACTTCAGGGCAGCTGCTGCTTAAATATTCTCTAATTCCCAAGTGAAGTCCACATTAATGATGCTATGTGATATTTAGGGGTGAAAGACTTGGGCCACATCATAGACAAAATATTCACAGACTTATAAGATAAAATAGATTCTTAATTGGTTGAGACTTTTGGAAAATATGTTCAAAGACTCTTTTTCCTCTTGAAAATATGGAACATTACAAAGCACATGTGCTTACGCAGCCTGGATACCTGGCCTAAGAATGTTTTTTAAACTTAAGAAAAGATTGCAGAAAAGAAAAAACCTTCTAATTAAAAAAAAAAGTCACTACAATTAAAAAAGAGTCACTACAAATAAAAAGAGAATAACATTTAAGTTATTCTGAACATTTCAACATTTCAAAGGCCTACCATCGTCGGCAATGAGACACAGGATATGACATTTGAGTAATTAATGGAAAGTCTTTGTAAGTTCTGTAATTATCACACTTTCCAGAAAAGCAAAGGGAAGGCCCATATTTCATGTCCCAAACTGGCTCCATCCTGTGCATTCAGACTACTTCACTGAGCCCTTCAAATGCATCCTGGTGACACGATTCACAATGGTCACAGTCACCATTGCAATGCTGGCGCCAGCAAGCTTTAGTTTGTTAGGAAAAAAATACTACTTTCCATGTATGTTTAAATAGTACAGACACATAATATTAAAAAAACAGAAGCTCTGACTACGTAATTTGATGCTAAAGCCTTTGCAAAATAAGCAGAGATCCAAATATTTTTCTCTGCTAAAAAAGTTTAAAATACATTTCCAGGGGTGACTTGGCTGGAGAAGCTATCTCTTGGGATTGGTGAGCTGAAAAATTGGATTTGAGGATGTTCTGTATTTCTGAGAGAGAACTACAAGAGGCTTCAGGGATTGGCTGAGATCCAAAAAGAAGGTCAGTTCTACAATCAAACTTTCCACGTTGAAATTAAATGTGTGTGTGTGTGCACACAGAAGTGGGGGCACATCTCATTTGTGAAGCTGTAGGTTTGGATCATGGAATCAAGTGAAATAGTATAAGACCTACCTAAGCTCAGGTAGTTATAAATCTAGACTCTAGAATTCTTTGAGGAGAGGAATAATCTTTGCAATATTAGAGATAATACATCAGTTGGAATCTGTGCCTCAATGGTGGTCCTGTGACAGGGAGATGGATATAGCTAGGGAAAATGGCATTCTCTGGATACCATGCTCCCCTGAATCCTTTAAGTCAGTCAGTCTAACCACTAATAGAGCTCAAAAGATGAATCTCCCAGCCCAGCAGATGTATTGTGTAATCTTCTAGGTCCTTTCCCATTGCTCCCACCCCACTTGCACTTTCTTTAATTTCCTGGCTCCAGATATCTGGGCTCATATGTTAGCTGCTCTGTCCGATGTGGTTCTCCTTTGGGTCTGGCAATGCCTTTCCTGGACGACTGGAGTTGAGAACTTCCACCTAACTCAGATTTTCCACTGTAGACCTCAGACTGAAAAACAACCTTAGTCCAGACTGCTCCCACCTCTTTCCCAAGTGGATTTTGAACACCTCTTTAATAAAAATAAAATGGCTTCTCTTAAAATATGCAGAAAGAGATAAATATGACAACTTTCTGATCCTTCCAAGGAACTTAATAGTCAATTGCATAAGATAAAATACCTGTAAGAAAATGGGGCTAATATTGTTATGAGTGCTGATGTATGAGTAAGGAAGGCTCTCGAGGTAAGAAAGGAGCACCTCTCTTTGGAGAGAACACATATGCAATGGTTAGGAGAAGGATTTCCAGGGAATCTATAATGGTGTTTGTATAGATTGTATATTGCTACTGTAACATTACCATGAATTCTGTAGCTTAATACAAAACAAATTCTTAACTCCCAGTTCTATAGGTCTGATGGCATGACTTCATCAGACTAGAATCAAGATGTTGGCAGGACTACATTCTTTCTGGAGGCTTTGGGGAGAATCTCTTCCATACTCATTTGTGTTGTTGGGAAAATTAAGTTGCACTAGTTGTAAGACTGAATTTCCCTTCCCTCTTGACTGTTGTCTGAACCTACCCCTAGCTACCCAATGCCTCTCTCATTCCTTATACATTGTTCCTATAATCGGAAGCAGAAATGGTGTGGATCTTCTCATGCCACACACCTCTTGTGCCTCTGATTCTCCCATTGTTGCATCTGTTTGCTTTTCTCTTCCGCTCTTAAAGACGCCATGATTAAGTAAGACCCACCCTAGCAGTGCAGGTTAATCTTGCTGTTGTAAGATCAGCTGATTATCAACCTTAATTGCTAGACATTATCACAGGTATACACCAGAGGATGGAGGTCGGGGGGCCAGAGCCTTGCCTTTTCACCCTGTGACTGTGATGTGGTGAGTTGGTGGGAGAACTGAATTCAGGAAAATAGGGTAGAATTCAAATCCAGTCCTCATTAAGTACCTACAGACACTGTGTTACCTGGTTTGAAAGCAGAAGGTAAACCAGAATCCATCTCTTCCTCAACTTCTCAGCCTAGAGGGAAAGACAGACTTCTTTTAAAATAATCATGATAAAATGAGCTAAATGTGATATGACTAAAAACATTAAAAACTTGGTGGTTTTATTTTGATAGGGTATTTTTTTCTCTCAAATTTCACACATTAGCTCATATTTGTGACTATTTAAAAGATCTCCAGATAACTTCTGAGCAAGGCATTGGCCAAAAACTGTAAAAAAAGGATGGAAAGACCCATCCTCAATCCCTCTGTATCCACACCACAGCATGGACTCTTACCTACCTTCTTGCATTACTTTAAACTTTTCTATCCAATGTGGAATATTTTCTCTTATGCAGTCAGAGCACTGAAATGGTTAAAGACAGAAAACCAGATTGTAACAGCAATGTTCCCTGTTGGCATTTTGAAGCTTATTGCTTTCATTCTTAGCCTCATAAAGTTTCTCTGCTCTCTAACATGCACTCATCCCTTTTCTTCTGTTAACTTTTTTTCCCCTTTCTCCTCTATTATTTTTTTTTTAAACTCAATTGTATAGCTGATAAAGGAATGAAGAGTAGAGCACATTTCATTCATTTTGGAATCTTTTTCTGGTTTCACTATCCCAGCCCTAATACAGTATTGCAAGCAGGGAAGCCATTCAAAGTTTAGTAAATTTTTAAAAGGCAATGAAAAGAAACAAAACTAAGTCCTTGGTCTTAATGCATTTTAAGTGGGTAGACAGAAAATAGCATTTGCTGCCTGAATTGTTTCTTTTCCATGCAAAGAGCTAAGTGAGTGCCTAAGTGGTGAGACAATGAGTCTCAGAGGATTAAGGGAGAGAAATACAGTTGAAGAAAATATCCTATTATTCAAATGTAGAAGTAATTGAAAGAATATTGCTGCAATGTCATGTGACAGATACATCATAAATGGTAAGACCATTGTACACATCCTGGAAAACTAGGCAATTAAAGTCAACATTAAGAACACTTGGTTCTATGTTTGTCCTTTGGTGGTCTCCTTGTTGCTCTGATGGCTGTTTTTACTCTGGTTTGAGTAACCTAGGGCAGCCAGTGGTTCCCAAACTCAACAGGAGATACAACGACGATACAAAAGTGCTGTATACAGACAACCAGCTCATAGGTCACCAGGAATTTGCTGTCATTCATGGAGAGGAGATTTCCAAAAAGTTAATAGAAAATGGATTCTTATTTTGAAGATTCAACCTCAACTTCTCCCACTTGGATCAGAGGGAATTTCTTCTCTTTGGAAAGCACCAGGGATGCCCACATCTTAACTTCTGAAACATGACTTTATTAGGCCAAATGGTAAACTGACATTAAGGTTGCTCTTCAGTTGACCTTAAAATAAGATCATCCATCTGGGCCCAATGTACTCAGAAGCATTAATAAAAGTGGAAGTGAAGGTAGAAGAACTAGAGTTAGAGGAGATAGGATGATAGTAGATAAGGTTGGCTCTGAAGATGGAGGCAAAGGCCAAGAGTAAAGGAATGTGGGCATCCTTAATAAGCTAGAAAAGACAAGGATATGGACTCTCTCCTAGAGTTCCTAGAAAATAACATAACTTTGCCCATCCCTTGTTTTGGATCAGTCAGAATCATGCCAGACTTCCAACATATAACACTGCCAGGTAAATAAATAGTTTGTGTTGTCTTAAGCCACTATGGTCATGGTAATTTGTTAGAGTAGCTATAAGGGAAAAAAAAATCTCCGTGCTTGAATCAATCCCCAATGTGGATTGACCATGGCAAAGGACCATTGGCATGTGAACAAAGGGCAGCCCTTTGCTTAAATCTTTCTCCATTCAGAAGGATGACTGACAGACTCTTCATGGTGTTATGGGGAAAAAGGTCACTACATTCCTGATTTATGGGTCTCCAGATTACATGGGTAGAGACAAATTTCCATGTTCTAGTCTGTTGCAGAGATTAAAAACTGATATCATGTAGCCCAAATTCAGCAGTCAGAATTTTCTGACTGCTGTCAATTTAAAATTGATACTGTCAATTTAAAATTGACACAAAATAGTTGTACATATTTGTTGGATATAATTGTATACATGTATACAATGTATAATGATCAAACCAAGATAATCAGCACTTACATCTCCTCAAATATTCATAATTTCTATAAGCTTAAAAATTTCAAACTCTTCTAGTTATTTTGTGAAGTATCTTAAATTGTAGTAGATTAAACTTACTCTCTTATATTATATTGTACAGAATTTTTTACTTGCATAAATAGTTTTTAAAAATTGAATAAATGGCCAACATTTAAAGATTTTACATAAGCATCAGGATTTCTGACTTTTTAAAAAAAAAATATCTTGTCATATTTGCATTCCTGAAGGTGTAGAATAATAAATATCCTGTTAGACATAACATGTTCCTACTGGATGTCACCTTCCCCAGAACTCTGCTGTCTCATGTCTTCCTCATATACTCCAGCCTGTGGCCCCACAAGCACTTGAGTTTGCAATTGCTGGTACACTGTTTGTATATAAAATGAATTTTACTACTGGCTATTTAGGGTAAAGTACTGAACTCAAGTCAGTTTTAATGTCTCATAGGGTATGATAGCAAATGGTGCCTTCATTAATTCTAGAAAAATAAAAAGTCTCAGAGGTGAAATAGTTTGACCTATTCTCTAATTCCTTCCAAATTTTTCATCTAGGCAGGACCAAAAAAGATTGGCTGGCATTGGTGCCTGACAGGAAATTTATAAACCTTGATGGTTCTAATTCTGATCAGCTAAATCTTTAACCAACTGAGAAGTTGGCTAAATCTGACTTCAATAGGTAAGGAGAGAATTTTTTCAAAAAGATATAAATCAAGCTGGAACACAGATGGTTGATGAGCTCAAGCAAAAAAGTACAATGATATGGTAGCATTTTCCATATGTGCTGGGCTAGGCTTAGAGAAATCTCTGAGCACTTTATTAGATTTCCATCATGTAAGTTCTGACATCAGCCACCACATGAGCTAATACTGGAAAATGCACTTTGGAATACTGATGCATGAATTGATATGTTTGGCATTATTACCAGCATATCTTTTTATTCATGATCTAAATGCTGATGCTTATGGGCCAAAATTTTCAGAAAAGTGATACCTTTGCAAGCTCACACTTGAAATGGCTCTTGATAGTAATAGAAGGTCATAGACATGAGAACAAGAGAGGAAAGTCAGCTCGCAAAAGGGACAGTGTCCTGAGTGTCTAGGCAGGAATGCACCTTTTCCACCACAGCCTGTGAGTTTTCAGAACACAATGTAGTGAATAATCAGTTGTCGACGGCCAGGGGGAGGCATGGCAAGGCTTTCTTGACATAGTCAACTGTAGGTGTGATGGATGTGGAGAAACTCTACCCTTCCTAGGGGGGGTCAGGCGGCACCAACCAACCAAAGAGTGCAAAAAATTCAGTCCTGGAAAAGAGCTTTCTTTTTCTTTTTTGGTATTTGTGCCAAAAAGTCACAGTATCTAGCTATTCCCTATTAATTTGGAAATCTATGCAAAGAAGGAAAAAAAAAAAAAAAAAAGGAAGCTGAAGTGAAACTCTCTATAGAAATACCCACTGAGTAAATTCACATATTTCAATTGTGCAAACATTTTTGTAAAAATAAATAAGTAAATAAAATGATATTCACATCCAAATTTGAGTATAAAAACAAACAAACAAAAAACAAACAACAACAACAATAAAAAGAAAATCATCTGCTTTCTGGATTAGAGCGAGAAACATATAAGTTTACATATAAACATATAATAAAACATATAAGTTTGTGGAAAAGAGAACCAAAACACCAGGGCCTCCCAAATATTTCCTCTGGAGGCTGTGAATAAAAATAAGTAAAGGGGGTCTGGGATTATGGCACAGTGGTAGCGTGCTCGCCTAGCACACGTGAGGCACTGGGTTCGATCCTCAGCACCACATAAAAGTAAGATAAAGATATTGTGTCCACCTACAACTAAAAAATAAATATTTAAAAAAAAATAAGTAAAGGAAGATATTTTTTCCTCAGACTAAGATAGAAAAAATAGACACAATATATGTGTGCTTGCTATTGCAACTGGTAAATTTTGAAGAAATATTTTTTTTGCCTTTTCATTGTTTCCTTGTCTCTTCACATCTCTGAATAGTGGTTCTAATTGGATATGATTTTCTCTGGCTTTTGATAAGATATACAATACTACTGCTATCTCTCCTTTCCTCCAATCCAAGCCCCAAGGAGTTTTAGAAATATCTATAAATTTGCTTAATTCTCAGATAGTTTGTCCACTTGTAAGGCAACTGGCTTCCCTTAGCCAGAATGTCAGAATCTGACCTATGACATTCAGGAGTTCATATCTGATGACTACCAAATGTTTCAGAGATGTTCAGTTTTCCTGGCTTAATTTCACTCCAAGGCTGGGCATTAGATACTTGGCCTTGGACCAGGTTAGCTTGTTAGTACTAATACAAATGGGTAGAAATGTGCCGAGTAACAAGGAAGCCTGTGGAAAGAAAAGATAATGGTCTTTATCTATTATATGCTAAGCAGCATGATGAGTTTCACCTTGTTCTACTCCTGCACATATGCATCAGATCAATTTTGTCAGTGTTTTTTTTTTTTTTTTTTTTACATACAGGATCACAAAGAGAGAACATAAGTTGCCAATCCTAATTCAGTAACTAGCAAAACTGAAATTCTAAATCAAAGCTTTCTGCCTTGGAAACTTATACACAAAGCCTCATTCTTACTCCCAATAGAAACTTCTAGAAAGAGACTTTGATGTTCACTCTTTTGAACTTCTTATCACTCCTATTATGTCTAGTCACAGAGAATTCCCACACAGAAAATTGCCTATGGCAGTAAAAGCTTTGCAAAAATAATTATTAACACACCTCAGCTCAAAATGAATTTCTAGTTTTGAACCCAGACTACATCTCTTTTGTGAATTGTCAAGGTAGAAGATGAGAACTACTATTTAACATAGGTGATTTGCAGCAAACTACCAACCCCCACATCATTCACAGCCATCAAGTTGTTCATGTGGCTGTAAATGTATGGCTCGTTTTAAATAGGAATTTGGTTTGTGGCAGGTTTATGGGAAATGTCAGAAGTAGAGTTGTTTCTGAGGGACCAAGCAAATGGGCAGCAGAACAATCAATCCAATCTGAAAACACAGACAAGCAATTAGGGGAATGAAGAGATTCTTGGGCAACCATCTACCTTCTCTTCTAGCAATTCCTATGCTTGATTTGAACTTTTCAACTCATGTATAAGTTTTAATTCCAGGCTCCCATTTTGTGTGCTTACACAAAATAACAGCAATGACATGCAAGGGTGTTGGGTGGTGGAACAAGAATCTGTGGTTGAAAATCACCTTGCCACATTAACAAACGTGTGACTTTGGGGTACTTACCTAACCTCTATGGGCCTTTGTCTGTAAAATCAATTGCTCTAAGTCTTACTGAGACAGTGTGAATTAACATGCTTCCTGGTTTATCATAGGACTCAAAAAAAAATTTAGTTTTTCTTCTTTTCTTCATCTTTCTCCTTATTTGCTGCTTCTGGAATGCTCTGACCCCTGAACCTAAGTATAAAAACACTTTTTTGCCACCCTCAGATATTTTAAGAAATGTTTAAATGGTAGTAGCATTGAAAATGAAATATTGTATCCTATTCATGATCTGTGTAGTGATGAGCATAGTGTTTAACTTCTCTGACCTCAAATTCATATCAATAATTGGGTTATAATAGTGGTTACAAAGATCATGTCTAACCAAACAGACACTTAGTATCTTCTTTTCCGCAAAAAGAACTGAGATTCTGAGTCCTAGCAGCTAGGAGAGATCTCTCAACCACAGAGAAGATGCAGGCCCAGTTTACAAACAGTGGTTGATCTAATGTAAAAACAATAATCTGATTTGCCTTTATTAATGAATGCCCAATGTAAGGATACGAAATAATCACCAAAATGGAAACAAGAGTCTTAAGACAGTCTCAAAAGGAAAAAAAAAGGGTTTTGCCCACTGCTTCCCACTTGAGTGTTGTTGGATATGATGCCTTGAGATCCACAGTCCAGGAGGTGACAAACTCAAGAATGAAAACCAATGAGCTAACAATGTAGAAGAGATGACTGGGAGGAGCCTGGGTCCCTGGTGACATTGTGGAATTACTGAATGAGTCCTTGGCTGTCCATTTTTGTATTTCTTCTCCTTAATCTCTTGTTTAAGCTACTTAAGTAATATATTTTATTACCTGTAATCAAAGGCATTATTCATGATTTTATGATGCTGTTTCCAGAACTGTTTGAAAATTTATAAATAACATAGATAAAGAATCTCACAAATATCTGCCATTAAGTAAACATGTGGCAATCACACAGCTTACATTTGAATTTGTTATAGTTGTTAACCAATAGGCAAAGAAGCACTGGGGTCCCTCAAACAGGAACATCCTTCTTAAGAAGTACTTCTTAGAGGAGAATCAAACATTGACCATTGACTGTAACCTACTCAGGTCTTTAAATCCCATCACATCACGTTGACATCCCACCAGATCTTATCAATAGTTACAAATAATGTAAAATTTCATTATCTTGAAGATGTCCTAGCTCAGATAAAAAGACACAGAAATAAGCAGATAATTCTCATTACCAAAGATTAGATTATCTTACTTATGGCTTCTCAAGCTACTCCTTTCTCCTCCCTTGGCTGTGAGACCATTTGACTCATCTTTTCGGCATGAGCCAAACTTCAATTCTGTCAGTGTCACTGATTGTCTGGATAAACAGTTTGCAAGGAAAAGGAGATTGAATCCTAGTATATTGTTTGGTTATTATTTGAGGATTATGAGTTGTCTAGAAAATAGGAAAAAGACTAAAAATGCTGTGAAAAAGAGTTCATTCATAAAGCCAAACATTTAAGGTCTTCCACTAGATTCTGGGAAAACAAGATCATATAAGTCAGAACCCTGTTTTTATGGGACTTAGACACAACCCAATGAAGGAAGACATCTGTACAAGTGTATCCCAAAAGTCATCACTATAGTCAAATAAAATTGGTAACAATAATAATGAAATCGATACAACACTGGGACTAGTATTAATGGCTATTAGCCATTACCACTATTATTGGCTATCAGACACTAAGTGATTATCATCTCCCGCATCCCAGGTCCTGCCCTAACTACTTTACATACACTTTCTCTTATGGTTACATACTTATTTATTTTTGATATGAGGTCTTACTCTGTTTGCCAGACTGGCCTTGAACTCTGGGCTCAAGAAATCTTTCTACCCCAGCCTCCGAGGTTGCTGAGACTTCAGGTAAGCACCCAGCACCTGGCTCTTACAGTCTTTATAACAGTTCTTTGTAGTCAGTACCACTGTTAGGAATGTTTTAGAGATGAGCATGCTGAGATAAAAATTCACACAAATAATGGAGGAGCTAGAATTCATTGCATATTTCATAATCATAACAATTAGACCATGGTAGAGATTCAGATAAGATACAATGGAGCTTTAAAAGGAGGATGTAGTTAATTCTGCCCTGGTACTGGGGTAGGGTTGGGAGAAGAGGGAGGATGAATACGAAAAGCCTTCAGATAGTGTGGGGGTTACTGTCCGTTCTGAACCAGTGGGCTGAAGAGGCACCCCCACATTCATCTAGCAGTGGAAGTCAGGAAGAGTTGGAGCCGACTGGCCGCCCATTCCCAGCCCTCGCGCAGGACAATCAGACGCACCAGGGAGACCTGTCAAAGCAGGCACTCGTTTATTTGCGGAACAAGCATTCAACTTATAGGGCCTTTCGGCCAATCAGAGACTGAAAGTACCAGACTAAAGCCATTTTGTGACTCTAGGCCTCTTGTCCAGAGCCCTAGATCCCCCACCCAGTTACTGGAAGATTGCAACACAATCAACGGCACCCCTCCCTAGCGCCAAAAAGTGGTTCTGTAACTTGAGTCAGCTAATCAGAAGGCCAGGCAATAAGCTCACTGTAGCCAGACCTATCAATAACCTAAAGATCAACTGGGCCCATTGTAGCCAGACCTATCAGTCTAAAGGTAAACTGA
>PVHX01023335.1:0-25956 GCA_004024805.1 Geosciurus inauris
TAGAGGACTGTCATGAAGGTTCATAAACCATATTCTTTAGCATGACATATGGCACTCACAGGTGGAGTTTCTGCTTCATAACCCTATTTTATCTCTCCTTACTTCCTATCATATGACTGTTCTTTGTTCTATTGTTCACTAACTCTGCTGTTATCTTTCATGCATGGACATTTGTACACTCTGTTAAGATTCTAGTCAAAAGGTACTTATTGCCAGGTACGGTGGCACACACCTGTATTCCCAGAGGATTGGAAGGTTGAGGCAAGAGGATTGTAGTTCAAAGCCAGTCTCCACAATTTAGCAAGGCCCTAAGCAATTTGGCAAGACCTTGTCTCTAAATAAAATATAAAAAAGGGATGGGAGGTGGCTCAGTGGTTGAGTGCCCTTAGATTCAATCTCTAGTACCATTAAAAAAAAAAAAGGTAATTATCACTAGTTTAGGAATGAGCAGACAGTTTTGAATCCCAGTTATCCCAGAACAATTTTGAACTGGAGCTTTGTCATTTATTCATACATTCATTAATGTATTCTTTTTTTTGTGGTACCAGGGATTAAACTCAGGGGCACTCAACCACTGAGCCACATCTCCAGTCCTATTTTGTATTTTATTTAGAGACAGGGTCTCACTGAGTTGCTTAGCACCTCACCAGCACTTCACCATTGCTGAGGCTGGCTTTGAACTCATGAACCCCCTGTTTCAGCCTCCCGAGCCACTGGGATTATAGGCATCCGTCACCGTGCCTGGCTCAGTCATTCTTTTAACATATTGGGTACTACCTGTGTGGCAGGCACTATACTCGGCCCTGGGATTCAGTATGATGAACAAGACAGATATGGTTCTTGCTCTCCTGAAGCTTACAGTGTCATAGGGAAGGCAAAAATGAAACAAATAATCACAAGCCTGATGAATGTCATGAAACAGAAATTAGGAATGTGATGAGAGGGTACAAATAGCAGGGGAACTTAATGTTGTTTAGGGTGACACCTTATCTGAGGAGGTGACACTTAAGTTGAGACCTGAAAATTGTGAAGAATTAGCTAATAAATAGGGTTAGGGAAAACAATTCTAGGTAGCAGGAAGAGTTACAGGCAAAGGCCTTTTGGCAGTAAGGATAAAACCATGTCTATAGAAGTTTATTTATTCAGCAACTGTTTACATCTAAGTTATATCATGCAGTGTACTTGGATCTGGGGACATGTAATACAATCAGACATGGTCCCTACCTGCCCTGGAGAAACTCAGTGAGGAGTAGTGATGTCACTTCTTGGTAACCATGGTACTAAGGTCATCCTAGATCTTGGACTCATTCTCCTAGGTCCCATGTGACAGGACTTAACACCTTTAGAAAAACTGCCTGCCCTTGAGTCTTTGGCTCACATGGACCTCAGGTGAAAACTTACAGCATTTGCTATTATCCTTGAATTCACAATCACTAGATTCTTGATTGATGGAACTCTGGTATAGACTGAATATTTGTCTAAAATTCATATATTGAAATCCTAACTCCCAGCATGATGGTGTTAGGAGGTGGAGCCTTGGGAGGATATTTAAGTCATGAGGACCAAGCCCTTACAAAGGGAATTAGTGCCTTTATAAAAGAGACCTGAGAGAGAGTTCCCTTGCCCCTTCTGCTGTGGATGGACACAGAAAGAAGATGGCCATCTTGAACCAGGAAGTAGGGTCCTCATCGATACCAGATCTTCTGGTGCCTTGATCTTGGACCTCCCAGCCTCTAGAACTATGAGAAGTGAAATTTGTTCTTTAAACCACTGAGTCTATGGTATTTTTATTATAGCAGTGAGAATGAACTAAGACAAATTGGTACTAAGAAGTGGGGTGCTCCTGTAGTAAATACCTAAAAATGTGAAAGTGGCTTTGTAACTGGGTAATGAGGAGAGCCTGGAAGAATTTGGAGGTGCATGCTAGAAAAAGTCTACACTGGGGTTTGGGATGTAGCTCAGTGTTACAGTGCTTGCTTATTATGTACAATGCAGGAAGAGGGAGAGGGAGAGGAGGGAGGTAAGAAGAGGAGGGGAGAGAGAGAGAGAACACAGACCAACAAACATGGAGGAAGGGAGGGAAGAGAAGGAGGGAGAAAGGGTCTACAGCCTACATTCTCATAAACAAACTTTTAAAGATTCTGGTGAGGGCTTGGAATGAAATGAAGAGAGCTGTAGAGAAAGCCTCAATCTTCTTAGAGAGTATCAAAGTAATCCTGTACAGAGTGTTGGTAGAGATATGGATGGTAAAAATCATTCTGACAAGGTTTCAGATAGAAATGAGGTACAAGTTGTTGGAAATTAGAGAAAAGGTGATCCTTGTTATAAAGTGGCAAAGATCTGGGCACAATGGTACATGCCTGTAATCCCAGCAGATAGGGAGGCTGAGGCAGGAGGATCACAAATTAGATGCTAGCTTCACCAACTTGGGTGAGAACCTGTCTCAAAATTAAAAATAAAAAGGACTAGAGATATAGCTCAGTGTGGTGGGGTACCTCTTGGTTCTATTCCCAGTACCATTAAAAAAAAAAGGCAAAGAACCTGACTGAATTGTGTTCATGTACTAGTGTTTTGTGGAAGGTAGAAATTGCATGCAAAGAAACTGGATGAATTTAATTGAAGCAGTTTCTAAGTAAAGTTGTTGAAGATGCATCTCGGCTCCTTGTGCTTGCTTAAAGTAAAATGCAAGAGGAGAGAAATAATCTAAAGAATTGTTAAAGAAGGAACTAGAAATTAAAGATTTGGAAAATTCTTAGCTTATGCATATTGCAAAAAAAAAATTAGAAAGCATGTTTGGAAGGGAACAGTAAAGAGTGTGATTTGATGAGATTAAAATGGGTGTAAACCATGACCCTAATGAGCTATCTCAATAGAAGCTAGGCATTATCCTTCAAGACAAGAGAAGAATGACCCCAAAGGTAATTAAGAGATCATTAGGGCTGGCTCATTGGTTTCAGAAGAGAGCACAATCACCTTGTTTTCAAAAGGCCGTATGACCTCTGCCTAAAGCCATGAGGACAAGTCAACTAAATCTATAGGGGCAACACTTGCTGGAACCTTGGGGTCCCAATTCCTGTCTGGCAAAGCTGCAGGGGTATGACTACCACCCTAGTAGGTCCTGAATGTGGGATCCCTGTCCCAGAAGGCTTACAGGGCAGATGGTTGAGCCAAAATGTATCATCATCAATCATCATCATCATCATCATCATCATCATCATCATCATCATTTTTTACAGTACTGGGCATTGAATCTAGGGGCACTTAACCACTGAATTACATGCATGGCCCTTTTTATTTTATTCTGAGACAGGGTATCACTAAATTGACAAAGCTGGCCTTAAGCTTGTGATCCTCTTGCCTCATCCTTCTGAGTAGCTGGGATTACAGGTGTGTACCACCACCACAGCTTGCTAAAAAGGATTATTTTTGAGCCTTAAGAAAAATCTACTATTGGATGTGGTACGCATGCCTGTAATTCCAGCAACTCCAGAGGCTGAGATAGAAGGAGTGCAAATTCAAGGCCAGTCTCAGCAACTTAGCGAAGGTCTCAGCAACTTAGTGAGGCCTTGTTTCAAAATAAAAAATAAAAAGGACTGGGGATGTAGTTTAGTGATAAAGTGCCCCTGGGTTAAATCTCCAGTACAACAGTACGAGGAGAAAAAGAGAGAGAGAGAGAGAGAGAGAGAGAGAGAGAGAGAGAGAAATGTAGTTTTGCCCATGCACAAATGTATCACAGTGAGTTATGCTTATATATATAAATGATAATGCACTAATTAAAATAATAGTAATAGTGGTAAATTGCCCCTGGGTTAAATCCCCAGCACAAAAAAAAAAAAAAAAAAAAGAGAGAGAGAGAGAAAGAAAGAAAAATGTAAAAATGTAGGGGCTGGGTTTGTGGTTCAGTGGTAAAGCACTTGCCTAGCATGTGTGAGGTACTAGGTTTGATTCTCAGCACCACATTAAAAAAATAAAATAAAATAAAATCTACAATTAAAAATATCACAAAAAGAAAAATGTAATTATGCCCATGTACAAATGTATCACAGTGAATTATGCTTATATGTATAAATTATAATGCACTAATTTAAAATAATAATAGAACGATGATCAGTAAAGTAGATTAGGAGAAGGAAGGAGAGGAGAGAAAAGGAAGGTACTGGGGAAAGAGATTGAATAAATTATGTAGAAGTACGAATATGGCATAATGAATCCCACTATTATATATAATTATAATGCACAATAAAAATTAAAAAAAAAACTCAGCACCTATTTCTTCTTCAAAAACAAAAAAGCAAATCTCCTGGAGTTTGCCTTATGGTTTGGGACTTGTTATCCCTTTCTTCTTTCCTATTTCTTATTTTTGGAATAGAAATGTATATCCTATGCATAGTCTACTGTTGTATTTTTTTTTTTTGTAATTACTTGATTTTATTTTACACTAGGTGGTGGGCACAAAGCAATCCTCCTTAATAAAGTTGACAATTAGCTTCACTCAGAACATTTTTAATAATGCACATTAAAAAAAAGTATTCATCTTACAAATTGTTCTGCAATCCAAATATATAATAGCTTGGAAAACAACGTTTAGAAAACAAAAGTCAACGTAAAAAGACAGATTAAAACAACCAGAACAGTACAGGTTTTATATGGCTCATTTTACAGTTTTCTTACTGCATCATCAATGTCAGAAATCTGTTCCTTCAGGGGGCTCCATTGCTCGGGATTTAAAGAAATACCTTTTCTTCCTGGTTTCATTTCACCTTCTGGATCCATCCAGTATTCTCTAATATCAATTAGAACTTTCCCTTTAAAATCCCGAACACTGATGTATCTCATTTTCCCAATCTGAAACATGTTGTCATCTCTGCTGCTGCTGCTCTGCTTGGAAGATGACAGAGCTCTCGAAGTTTCACCAGTCTTTTGCTTCTTTACAGGTTTTTCCGGAGCAACTTGCTTTTTCCTCTTTAACTTTTTCTCAACTTCACTGTCAGAATCACTGCCCGATGAGCTTGAAGAAACAAGTTCCTTTGATTTAGGCATTGTTCCGCTTCTACAGTCGACAGCCTTCAGCTCGCTGGCTCGCGACTCTACTGTTGTATTTTGAAGCACATAACTTCTTTGGTTTCACAGGTTCATAGCTGAAGAGCAATCTTGAGTCTTATCCATACCTGATTTAGATGAGACTTTAATTTTTAGACTTTAGAATTGATGCTAAAGCAAATTAACACTTTGGGGAAAAGAGACAGACAAACAAAAACTTTTGCAGCTGTTTGGACATAATGAATGTATTTGCCTGTGAAAAAGATGATTTTGGTGGGCGGCAAAGGCAGAATGCTATAGACTGAATATTTGTATTTCACCTCTACCCCCTAATTATAGGTTGAGATCCTAACCCCCAAGGGGATGGTATTAGGAGGTGTGAGGCCTGTGGTAAATAACTAGCCACGAGGGCCAAGCCCTCATAAATATGGTTAGTGCCCTTACAAAAGAGGCCTCAGTGAGCTTCCTCACTCCTTCTATAATCAGAAGACACAGTGAGAAGACAGCCATCTTTGAACCAGGAAGGTAGGCCCTCACTAGACACTGAATCTGCTGATGCCTTGTTCTTGGACTTCACAGCCACCCTGCCTATCATATTTTTGTTTCAGCAGACTGTATGGATGAAGTTATGCTCATCTACAGATTTGAGTTGATTGAAGTCCAGAAATTGGCTTTGTTTTTTTTTAGACATTGATGGGCCTTTATTTCATTCATTTATTTATATGTGGTTCTGGGAATTGAACCCAGTGCCTCACACATGCTAGGCAAGCTCTCTGCCACTGAGCCACAACCCCAGCCCCAGAAATTGGCTTTTGCCCCTTAGCCCAGTAGAAAACATAAGTTTTTTGGCCGAGATAAAGCTGCTTCATTTTTTTTTTTTTTTTTTTTTGGTACTAGGGATTGAACCCAGGGGCCCTTAACCACTGAGCTACATCCCCAGCCCTTTTTAAATTTTTTATTTTGATACAAGGTCTCACTAAATTGCTTAAGGCCTCGTTAAACTGATGAGGCTGGCCTCAAACTTGAGATCCTTTTGTCTCAGCCTGCCAAGCTGCTGGGATTACAGATGTGAACCATGGCACCTAGCTAAATGGCTTCATTTTCAGAGCTCTGTGTCCCCTGGTGTCTTATATTTGTTATTACAATTGATTATGTGGTCTCAGAACCATCCATTGTCTTGAATAAATCTCAGGTGGTATTTAAGTTCTGTTTTTCTGAGTGTCTAATATTACTTATAGACAGAATTCCTTTAAAAAAAAAAGAATTTAACCTTTATTTTTTATTTATTTGTTTATATGTGGTGCTGAGGATTGAACCCAGTGCCTTACCTGTGCTTAGGCAAGTGCTCTACCATTGAGTTACAGCCCCAGCTCTTATAAACAGAATTCTTAGTGATTGGCTATTTTGAACTGTGCATTGCACAAATCCAGGGTGTGCTATTTGCATAGCCTGTTTTGATTGGGGCCACCCTTCCCTAAGGATGCAACATTGCAACATTGTGGCCCTGATTAAAGGAAACAAGTAAAGTTATTTAAATATTAACTGTGTGTCTCTGGTTAGGTGGTTTGTATTCTTCATTCAATACTTCCAGTAATGCCCTGAGGTAAACATTGTTACTATTCTCATTTACAAAGGAGAAGACTGAAATTGAGTGAACTAAATCAGCTAATAAGTAATGACTTAAGGTTAGAGCTCAGATTTAACTCCAATGTGCCAGCTTTTCTTCCACTCCCAGCAGTTTCCCAGTATAGTTACAGACTTTAGTTCTTGTGTGTCATCTTGTTTCCATAGTTACTTTGACCTTGTCTATCTTGACTTATCTGCCTGGCCTCCCTGTGTCAGTAACCTAAGGATTCTCAGTGTGGCTGAAGCTCAAGAATGTGTCCTACTTGGGAGATAAGCTGGAGTCATTTTTTTCCATCTAAAATTAATTTTTGTGTCTATCATGAGGAATAATACAACTTTAAATGGAGTCATTTTTAAAGAGTAAATTAGTTCTGGATTTTTTGGGCCATCTTTCTTATTCCAGCTCTTACACCATCTTCAGGAAGATGGGTCATAAAAATGAGTAAGAGTGAAAAAGGCATTGGAGTTTGGTTTGGGTTGTGGGAATAGATTCTTTTCTAAATTGCATGGCTGCTATAGTTGGCTGGATCTTTGTAAAGTAGTACTTATTGTCCCTCTTCTAGGAAACGAAGGTTCTCTGTGCTGTCTTTCAATAGAGGACCTTCCTCTTCTAGAGATTCTGAAGCAGTTGACCTTAGAGTGGGGACAGTTTTTTCCCCTCCCAGAATTGTCAGAGGTATTTTATGGGATGGGAAAGAGATGTGTATGTGTAAAGGGAGGGTGCTGGGAATGGTGGGAGAGGAGATGGGATGTGTTATTTGTTCCTTCACCTACTTTTCAGCATTTTTTTTTGCCTTCCTTTCTTCTTTTGTAGGCTTTGTAGTCCTCTTTGAGAAATAGGGTCCTAAATAACACAAGGATGCTATACTCACCCATCCTGTGTTCCAATTCTATCAGACTGCTTGCTGTTCCTGAAGCATGGCAGGCCTTTTCATATTGCAAGTCTGTACATTCTGTTGCCTCTGTCAAAAATATTCTTTTCTATCTTCTCTATCCCACATATACTTATTTCTCCTTCAAGGCCCAGTTTACATGTCACCATTTCAGTGATGTTACCTTTGATCTCTTCTTTCTGTAGAGGCAGTCACATCCACTTTTTGGCCTCCATAGCACTTTATACAGGCCTTTTGTAATACTATAGTTATTCACTTAGCTGTCTGCCTCTGTTTCCACGTCTTGAACCACTAAAGAGCAAGAGGCTGTTAGTTTTATGTATCTTGAACAACACAGGGTCTGAGACAAGAGTGTCACTAATTGTTGAATTGAACAGTTTGGTTCTTCATAGTACATAAATAGTATAGTGATGCTCAAACTAGAAGTAAAGAGTTGAGCACAATTATCTTATGTACCTCCATAAACTAAAAAGATGCATTTTCATAATTCATTAAACTGCGTATCTTCAAGTCCCCATAGCCCTTTCAACATGCATTGCAGTTGCTGACTTCCAGGGAGAGCAGAGCACAGATATTATCTTTGCCTGTTTTGCCTTACCTTGCCCTTTACCTCATGGCACTCTGTTAAACCCCTGGGCCTGACCCAGGGAATGAGTATGGAGGAAATGCCAGAAATGAGCCTCTCTTGGCATCCTGACTATTTGGTTCACAGGTTTGGCCCTGTGGGGCAGTGCAAGGTGAGAAAATGGAAATGAACCCGCTTCCTCTGAGAGCAGCTGAAAGGGAGCTCTTCCAGATTATTATTGCCATCATGTTGCAGCTGCAGCAATGGGGTACTGCCTGTGTTATATTCTGGATATATGACAGAATCAATTCTGAATTTGCTCACTAGCCCTAAGATTTCTTATAGGGCTGACGGTCTGAAACAAGTCATCTTACACTGGTTTTTTTACTATGTCAAGCCACAGTTCGTGGGATTATCTTCATTCCTTCATTTTATAGATGGGGAAACTGGTCCACAGTGTGCATGGGACTAGCTCAAGCTCATGTTACTTGTGTCAGCTGAGGCTAGACACAGGTCTTTGACCTCCCTGTAAGGTGCTCTCTTCAGTGTACTTTGCTGTCTCTGATATCAGTTTTTTCCCCTCATTTGTAATTCCTGTAGTTTGTGAAGTTGGCAAGGGTGAATTAATCCCCTGGTCACTCTCTGGTTACTATACATTTTTATGTCAATTCCTGTGGTTTGGCTTTCCCAGTGTTAAATGTATCCTTGGCTAGAGCATGGAAGACCTATGGTTTGTAACACTGTTGTTTTATCTGGTGAAAGCTATATCTATAATGTAGCTTCTTGGAAAATACCATGCCTAGGTCAGCTGAGGATGCCTGTGGGCTGTCACAGGACAGAGACTGTATTCAGCATTGAAAACTTTATTACAAATACATAACATTTATCGAGCACTTCCTATGTTTTCTGGAATTATTTTAGGTGTTTTACAATTATTTTTATCCTCACAATTCTATATAAGTAGTTACTATAATTTTTTTTTTACTTTTCAGATTGTCTTTCTATAGCTATAATTTACATGTAATAAAATTCCCTGTTTTTTATTGATGCATTATAATTATATATAATAGTGGGATTCATTATGTCATATTTGTACATGCACATCACATAATTTGATTCATCTCATTTCCTGGTACCTTCCCCTTCTCTCTCCTTCATCCCCAGAACTACTTGCTGTTCTGATTGCCCTTCTGTTATTGTTATTTTAACTAGTGCATAATAATTATATATGTAATTATATATAAATATATTTTATACATATGTGATACACTTATGGACATAGCACAGTTTGGTGGAAAATGCCCTCATTTTATGTGCTCAGCTTGAGTTTTGACAAATGTATGCACTTGTGTAACCTCTTCCTTGTAATCAAGATATAAAAGTTCCATCAGTAGGTACTATTAGTGTCCTCATTTTACAAAGGGTAAAACCAGAGTACAGAGAAGTTACCTTGTCCAAGGTCTCATAGCTAATAAGTAATAGAATTAGGATTTGAATCCAGGCTATATGCCTTCAGGGCCTATATTATTAAATCTTTTTTTTTTTTTAAAGATTTTATTACATCTTTTTCTTATGTTGCCCAGGCTAGCCTCAAACTCCTGGGCTTAAGCAGTCCTCTTGCCTTAACCTCCAGAATAGTTGGGACTGCAGGTTCTTGCCAGTATGCTTGGCTTCGAGCCCATATTCTCAGCTACTGGGCTGTGTCGCCTTTTGTCTCTTCATCTGTGGTCTAGCTATTGCCCTTCTTGCCCTGGTAGACAAGTGCCCATCAGGAGTGAGGAGACATAGGCTTAAAGTCTAAGCACTATAAAATGGGATACTGGATGAGCTGGATATGGTGGTTCCTGCCTGTAATCCCAACAACTTGGGAGGCTGAGGCAGGAGGACACAAGTTCAAAGCCAGCCTCAGTAACTTAGTGAGACCCTGTCTCGTAATAAAAAATAAAAAGGGCTGGGGTTGTGTTAAGCACCCTTGAGTTTAATTCCCAGTACAAATAAAGGGGGAGGGGTGGAGGTACTAGGAAGCAAGAAGTCCAGAGGTAGGCAATGGGGAGGGGTAAAGCAGTTATCTCAGTACCCCTACAATTCCAGGACCCAAACCAGGCAGAGCTGCTTGCCTATTGCCCAGGTTTTGCCTCTTTGGGCCTGTGAAGAATGAGGTGGACCAGAGAGCCTCATGTTAAGGTTATTAGTATGTATGGTATCTGAAAAAAGGGACTGACTTCTAGACTTACCTACGATACAGATGTACAGGAGAGAAGAGATGATTATCTTGTGTTCTGAAAGTGATCTCAGAAGCAGACCACAAGCAGTTTTGGACATGCATTGTAGGGGCAACATGGACAGACCAAAGCATATGTAAAGGAGAAGCAACCAGGATGAAGAGTAGCCTTGAAACTGAATCTTGGAATGGTTGAAGGAGCCAGGATTGGATGCCCTGAAGATAAAATGTAGTCATTGTCTTCATATCCTTGAAAGGCTGTTCTTTTTTTTTTTTTTTTTAATATTTATTTTTTAGCTGTAGCTGGACAGAATGTCTTTATTTTATTTTTATGTAGTGTTGAGGATTGAACTCAATGTCTCACATGTGCTAGGCGAGCATTCTACCACTGAGCCATAACCCCAGCCCCATGAAAGGCTGTTCTTAGGAAGAGAGAGCTAATGTGTTTTTCTCTGTGGCTTCAGAAGACATAATTAGAACTCATTGGGTGGGACAATGTATTTTATTTTGGAAAAATTAAAGTAAAATGGATATGACATACTTTATCAGCTTGGAATACAAGGCCAGATTTCTTTTCAGTATTAATATTAATCTCCTGAATGAGTATGAGATTATCTGGAAATTTAGATGTCTCCCTTGAGGCCCTCACTCTTCCTTCTTTCTAAAGTATTTAAGAACACCAAGGGTATATTCAGTCCAAAAGATTTCAGACATAATTGCAAATAAAAAACTAGAAAATCCTACCCATTTGCTATTGGGCTGTATGTTTAGTTTCTGTTGGTGCTATGTAGTATCACTTTTAAAGAAGTATCATACTCTCTCACTTATATTATGCATTTTTCTCACTTATTGTAGTCACACAAACTTGGTTCTGCGTAAGTCAGTGAGTCTTTTTTTTTTTTTTTTAAATATTTATTTATTTAGTTGCAGGTGGACAGAATATTTTATTTTTATGTGGTGCTGAGGATCGAACCCAGTGCCTCATGCATGCTAGGCGAGCACGCTACCACTGCGCCACAATCCCAGCCCTCAGTGAGTCTTTGAGGGAAGAGGATAGTAGTACTCCTTCACTGTCACTCTATTTTTTTTTTTTTTTTGGGTAGTGGGGATTGCCTAGGGGCATTTAAACCACTTTAAATTTTTATTTTGAGACAGGGTCTTGCTAAGTTACCTAGGGCTTCACTAATTTACTTAGGCTGGCTTTGAATTCATCATCCTTCTTCTTCTTCTTCTTTTTTTAAATGTTTATTTTTTAGTTGTAGGTGACAGAATATCTTTATTTTACTTTTATGTGGTGCTGAGGATCGAACCCAGTGTCTTATGCGCGCTAGGCGAGCACGCTACCACTGCGCCATAATCCCAGCCCCATCATCCTTCTTCTTCAGCCTCCCAAGCCACTGGGATTACAGGCATGCACCACCATGCCCAGCTTCATTGTCACTCTCTTTTTTCAAACCTTCAGTTTATACGTGGTGCTGAGGATCAAACCCAGCGCCTCACACATGCTAGGCAAGTGCTCTACCACTAAGCAACAACTACAGCCCCTTCATTGTCACTCTTGATCTAGGGTCCATTGTGCTTGAGCTCTCAAGGTAAACACACAAATTTGTATCTATATAAGCTTAGCCATTGCTGGAAGGTACCCCCACAGTTTGAGTCTAGATGTGTTTCTAGCTTCAACATTATAATTCCAGAACCACTCTCCTCCTATGATTATTTGGTTACAGTATTGACCTTGAAACACTGGTTCAAACTTTCTCTTACCTCAATGTGAGCTCTTCCTGTTGGCTCTTTAGTGTCCCTTCTGGCCTTTAACTTCACTTAGGATCCCAATCTGTTAGAGAACTTCTAATAGTGTTGAAGTTCCAAAGTAAGGGAGTCAGAGTTTCAGTCTCTGTTCCTAGGAGGGCTTTGGACCCTGCTCACATTTGTATTCATTTTCTTCTGCTTTGCATACTGGGGGGTATTGGAAACAGTCTTTGCCAAGTCCCGAAAGATCCTGCTGTATCCTTTTCCCTAAGGGCAAATGTGTGCTCATTTGCCTTATGTTTTATGATTAAAAGAGGACTCCTCAAAGGTAAGGGTCTGCCCCAAGATGACTTGATGCTTCTAAGAGAGGGACTTGCAACTTGAAAATGGAGTTTATCTAATTAAGGGAGTTTTAATTTTTGTTTCAAACTATTAGAACTCCCTTCTATAGGAGTAGACCACCCAGAGATATGATTTTATGATATTACAACTGCTTAATTGGAGACTAGCTGCTTAGGACCAGTGAATAAATGCTGAATTTCTTAGTAAGACCACCATTCAGAATGAGCAAAGTTAGAATGGTGATGGGAGCAATAGCACATGCCTATAAACCCAGCAAGAGGATTGAGTTCAAGGCCAGCCTCAGCAAATTGGTGAGGCTTTGAACAACTTAGTGAGACCCTGTCTCAGAATAAAAAGGGCTGGGAGTATAGCTTAGAGGTAGAATGACCCTGGGTTCAATAACCAAAAATAAACAAATAAATAAATTAATTAAAAAAAGAGATAGAGGATAGGAGAGGCAACTGGACCATGCAGCCTGAACCTAGATCTTGAAACTCCTTTCTCCATGGAGGGCTTCTTGCTGATTACCCAATAATCTTGCTGATTATTCTGAGCTATATCCCCAGCCCTAGACTCTGTGTTTTCTTGACAGTATTTTTCCTTCCATATTATTCTGAGCACCCCTTGGGGGCTTTCTATGTGTACTTTTTGGGTTGGTTGTTTTTTATTGACCTTCACTTTGGGATTCCCCATTCTGTAGCTGAAGCTGTGTGTGCATTTGTTAGAGATCATCATCCCAATTGTGTTCCCTACTGAGTGGGAAGGGAAAAAACACTCCACCCACTGTAATTCTTTTTTTGTTACTTGTTTTCTGGGATCTTCATATCACTGCTGACAAGAGTGACTCATAGACTTCACTATGTGATTTTCTTTGTTAAGAGAACTTTTTCCTTAGCTCTAAAAGAAATTAGTTGATTGTTATGTATGGTTACGACATAGCTGTTTAGCAGCTTTACCCAGAAAACAATAGTTCTGTCATCTAACTGGGCTAAGACCTATCCATTTGGCTTGGTAAAACTCTTCATCCACTGTGGGCCTAGCTGTGTGTCAGGTGCTGTGAGGAAGCTCTTGGGATGAGGGGAGAGGGGCTGAGTCCATTTGGGAAGGTAAGACACATGCAAAGACAGTAAAACAATTTAAGATAGTTTTTAATAAAATGCAAGATTAAATTGTAGCTGGATGTGATGGCATATTCCTGTAATCCTAGTGGCTCTGGAGGCTAAGGCAGGAGGATCCCAAGTTCAAGACCAGCTTCAGCAATTTAGTGAGGTCCTAAGTAGCAACTTACTGAGACTTTGTCTCAAAATAAAAAGTAAATAAATAAATAAAAAGGGCTGGGGATATAGCTAAGTGGTTAAGTGCTTCTGGTACCCCCCCCCCCAAAATTGTGTACATGTAAGTCCTTAAATGTAGGAAATAGGTCATAAGGTGCTTAGAAAGTATAGTGGAAAGAGCACATGCTTTAGAACTATAGCCTCAGCAAGTTAACGTAACTCTGAACTACATTTTCTGTACCTGTGGAATGGGGATAATAATAGCAGGACCACAGGTTTGTGAGGATTAGATGAGATGCTATGGGTAAAGTACTAACAGGGTGACATACATGGTGGACAGAAAATCATGGGTAAACTGCATCCTCCCCTTCAAGGAGTCTCCCTAGAGGAGCTAAACCTGAAAGATTGATTAGCATTTGGGAGGTGAAGAAGGAAGATGGCAAACCATGCATGAAGGTACAAGGAAGAAGTAGGGGAAATAAAGTTAAAGAGATAAGAGTTTAGACTTTATTTAGAAGAGATGTTTTATGGCAAGTGGTTTTTTTTTGGGGGGGGGGTGTATTAGGGATTTAACCCAGGAGCAATTTACCACTGAGCTACATCCTCAGCCCTTTTAATTTTTTATTTGAGATGCTCACTGATTTCCTTAGGGCTTCACTAAGTTGCTGAGACTGGCCTTGACCTTGGAATCCTCCCATCTCAGTCTCCTGAGTTGCTGGGATTACAGGCAGCAGGTGTCTACATGTATGTGAAAGCCCTTTTTGTACTCTGTGGTATAGCGTAGTAGCTAAGAACTTGGACTCTAGAGCAAGATGGCCTGTCTTTAAATGTTACCACTTAGTTTACTTTTCCATGCCTCAGTTTTTTGATCTGAAGAATGGAGATGATAATAATGATACATCACAGAGTTGTCATGAGAATAAATGAGGGAACAAATACAAAGTTCTTAGAATAGTTCCTGACACAATGCTATGTATATATAAGGTGACATAATAACAATTATTTAAATGAAACAAAACATTTACAAGACAGTGCATGTCCTTCCTGATGAACTCTGATAAATGAAACAAAATTGACCTATTCGCTGAGGGATTGATGTCTGCAGTTTGAAGATCTCTGCTGTAAGTAATGAAGAACCATCAAAATGATGAGCAAGGTGAGGCCTACATAAAGGAGGATTAAACAAAACAGATCTGATCTGGAGGTGTAGGAAGAATTAGAAGACATAGCAATGGGTTCTTGAAATATGGTGTGTCCATGTTAGATCATATAGAAGTTTAAACATTTGTTGTATCTGAAGAAGGTAATTCCTGGTAGGGTTAGTAGTCAATAGAAGTATAGGACTTAGGCAGCCTTATCAAAGAACTTGAGTTGTAGTAAATGAAGTGCAGCAATACTATAGCAAACAATGCTGCCATAAAGAAGTATTTACATATACTTTTGAGTGAATAAAATATCTAAATACAAATAGAGTTATTGCTGAGAACTGCAGGAGGCAGAAGTTCCCTTTAGTGGAAGCACTACTTGGATTGGGCTTGAAGATAGAAAAGGTTTTGATCAGCAGGAGGCACTGTATGGGGTTAAGAATGGGTATGGTGTGTGATCAAGTTAGTGCAAAACCAGGACTTCAACCTGTGTTTCATTGAGCTCTGCAGAGAAGTTCTCTGTAAATGGCTTTGCAATATCTAGGCTTCATGTGGGATAAGTAGACCCTGTATCCCGAGAAGAGTAGTCTCTGATGCCTAGATGGCACATTTCCAGCTTCTTTACTGATTTTCAGGTCCCAGAAAGGCCAGGCTGAGCTTCCCATGGTTGGCGGTGGGAAGGATACCAAGGCAACTATCCTCTTCCATTTGGATAGTGCTTCAGGAGTGTCTGAAAGCCTGCTCCCCTATCTTTTCCAGTGTTGCCTGGCCTATGTGCCTAGCCTGAGCCTAGCTAGATCATGAATTTGGTGATAGGTGGGCAGGGACCACTGGATTTTGGGTATCCACTGGATGGACTGTGCTTTGGTGTGAGTTACTTGCTTTGCTCTATATTTGTGCTGCATTAAAGGACTTTATCTTTGGTCAGCTCAAAGGTTAAAACCTGTAAAAGCTACATTTGAACTCTGCTAGTTCTTATTTTGGCTGTCTTTAAGTCTTAGGTTTTTAGAGGTAGTATCTATCAGCAGAGCTCTTTGTGAGATAGGTGGCCCTGGCAGCTGTGGGAGCCAGTTTGCAAGGCAAGAAGAAAAAAATGTTTGAGAGCAAGATAGAGAAGCCTCTTGTAGAGTCTCAAGCTTATAACTAGAGTTTTGGGTCTGAGTGCAGAGTAGAGCTAGATCCAATATAGAATTCAGTGGACTTTGGGTTAGATGATCTAGAAGGATATTTAAAGTACGCAGGATGCTAGCATCTACCTCCTTCCCTCTTTTCTGTCTGTCTGTCTGTCTGTCTGTCTATCTATCTATCTATCTATCTATCTATCTATCTATCTATCTATCTAATCATCTACCTTTTTGAGGTGCTGGGGATTGAACCTAGGGCCTTCTTGCCTTGATCATGCTAGGCAAGTGTTCTACCACTGAACTACACCCCTAGCCTATATCATATTTAACCCCAAGACAATTCTACTAGGAGCTGAGACCCTTTAGTCTGCCCTTAGAAACCTGTCTACCCTCTGTATGCAGACTCAGTCTTCTAGCATCTGGATGTTTCATGTTCCCCAAGTCAAACTCCACAGGCCAATTCAGATTTCTTTTATTTTTTATTTTTATTTTTGGTCCTGGGAAGTAAACCCAGGGGCACTTAACCACTGAGCCACATCTCTGGCCCTTTTTATTTTGAGACAGGGTCTTGTTAAATTGCTTAGGGCCTTGTTAAGTTGCTGAAGCTGGCTTTGAATTTGTGATCCTCCTGCTTTAGCCTCCCAGGCTGCTGGGCTTATAGGCATGTGCCACTGTGCCTGGCCCAATTCATACTTCTTAAAAAACAAAATAATATGGCTGGGGTTGTGCTTGCCTCACACATGTGAGGCACTGGGTTTGAACCTCAGCACCACATAAAAATAAATAAAATTAGAGTATTGTGTCCATCTACAACTAAAACTATTTAAAAACAAAACAACAAACCCTTCTAGAATAGATAGAATAATATACCAAGAAACAAATAAAATGCAACTTTCTATTCATTCCTCTTCCCCATACATCTAAGACTTGAAGAAAACAAATTATCACTTGCATACATAAGGTTCACATAGATGATAGAGGCAAGAGAATTAGTGAAAGATGGCTTCATCTTAAATGAAGCACAAACTACAAGGTAAGCTTTTTGAAGGCAGAGATTTTTTAAAAAATTGTGTAGCTCTAGAACCTAACATAGGCCGTGTACAGAATGGACATCCATAATGAGCCATGAATGAATGAATGAATGATAGGTTTTCAGTATTTCTTGTTAGGAACTTAAAATTCCAACCAACTAAGTTGATTTGGTGGGTGAACCTCAGGCTGGGGCCAAATTCTGTCTTCTGTGTACACTAAGATAATATGAAATATTTCTCCTCATAGTGTGTTACTCTTGGCCTTTCCTTTTTTAGCATTCCTCTCTTTCCTTTAATTGCCATTTAAAGATCTGTATTCAGTGCAAGAGATGATGGAGGGGAATGTTTCCCTGAGGACATGGCTTATAATGGTAGCCAAGGCTTTGTGCCTGATTAACTCACTGATTGAATCACTGACCTCTGGAGACACTGAGGGGGGGAACATGGGCAGTTTTAAGCCGTCAGAACTTAAAACTCTATGTGTATGGTGGGAGTGAAGGAGTGATAGGAAGATGAAAAGAGAATGGTAAGAGAAATATAGAGTTTTAAAACTCTCAATATCATGTTTTTACCATGTTTTGAATTTTCCTTTTTGTGACCTAGTAGAAAGGGCAGAAACCAGTGGATTGTCTTCTATCAATAATTTACAGCACCATATAGGACCAACCACTGATGCTCTGTGAGTTTCATTTCCTTCATTTGTCAAGTGGAATTAGGAAACTCTGCCTTTACCTGAATTCCTGAATTGTGGTAAAGATTGATGAGACATTGAATGAGAAAGCTCTGCAGAACAGAGGTGATAGTGCCCTCATCAGCATTGAAAGAATGTAGTGACTCTCGTCACCTTTGTATCTTTTATCATCATTGTCTTCCTATTTCCCAAGGAATAAGCCATTGTAGCCCTGTCCTGGATGCTGTGTTTCCTCTGACCTTTCTGTTCTTTCCCGTCACTCCTCATGATATAAATATGGGTGATCCAGAAAAGCCAGTTATTCCTGCAAGGCTATCTATGCCTCTGACTTCCCTCAGTTGGAGCAATCCCCAGGCTGTCTTGTTATGGTTAGTTTGAAGGTAGCTATAACTACTACAGACTCTGGAGTCAAGCTGCCTGGGTTTGAATCCTTATTTTATAATTCACTGGCTGTGTGTGCTTGAGAAAGTTACATGATCTTAATCTCTCTGTGCCTGAATTTCCTATCTGTAAAATGACAAGAATAATAATAACTGCCTCACTGTGTTATTGTGAGAATCAAATGGGCAGTATATGTAGAGAGCTTAGAATAGCTCCTGGCATATAGTTAGCATTCAAAACTGGTTTGTGTTATCATAATCATTATTATTATTCAACTGGCTTTTCCCTGATAGGAACTCCTTTGGGCTAGGGACCATGTCTATTTCATTATTGTTATTTTAGTCCTTAGCACATGGTTGATGACAGAGCAGGCACTTGGTAAGAATTTCTTGAGTAAGTATATACATTTGCATACTAGATCTGCCATATATGGTACTAATATTATAACTGTGGATAGAAGACTTGTTTTCTGTAAGTCCTAGTTTATCTTTTAAATGTGAATCATAACCCTTGCTTTGTGAGGCTGTTGTGAGAATTAAATATATGTGAAATGCTGAGCAATGTGTAAATGTCATTCTCCTTTATACCTGCCATCTCTGTGACATGTGGGGCTCAGTAATCTGCTAGTTGCTGTATTACTCATGTAGTAGGCTGCTGAACCCAAAGATGCTTGTGAGGTGGTATTTTCTGGATATTGGGCCTAGAACAGAAAAAGGAAATAATACCTTGAGGTTTTCTTTAGCATTTCTAGCTTTTTCTATTTGCCCATCCTGCTTGTTTTTGCTTGGATTCTAAGTTCCTAAAATAGTCAGAATATTTCTCTGCCTCTTAGTTTTCCAAGTGTCTTAAGCAACCAGAAGTACTTTTATTTTGGCTCCTTTAAAGTTTTCTCTGTTTGGTTCTTGCCATTCTTCATTAACCATTAGCATATCCTGCCTATATGCAGTTTTCTAACCTCTTGTACATTTTCCAGGGTCAGAACAGCACCACATCATTCCAGGTAGATCATTTTTTCTGGTTCTCCTATACCAGTGGGAAGCCTACTGGCCTGTGAGGTAAAAGACCTGAGTTCCATTGCTGGCTCTGCCACTGTCTAAAGTGTGTGACCTTGGGCAAGACTCTTTCCCTCCCTGTGTAGCAGGTTTTTCCTCATTAAAATAAAGTATTTGAACCAAGTAAGTGGTTTCTAAGTATCTTTAAATTCTGTGTTTGAGTTTTGACAAAGTATCTTTTTGAGGAGTCTTAGTTTTCTCATCTGTAAAGCAAGTAGGTTGGCCTGAATAATTTCTACAGACACACCTAGGTCTGAATATTTCCTTCTCATTCTTAGTGTTTTTTCTTCTTCTTTCTTTTCTTTTCTACTCTTCTGTCTTGTATTGCTTTCTGGAGCATTTCTGTGACAGTTAACAGCTGCAGACAGGAAACCCTTGAACACTTCTAACTTGGCAAAGATAGCTGCTTTCTTCGAGCCTCATCCCAGCCCATTTCCTGTGTTTACAGCCTTTGGGTTTTGCACTTAGTGACAGGCCTGACGGGTTATACTGTAGATCTTTTCTTCACAACTTGGTGCAGGTTAGACCACATGCACACCAAATTGGGAGTCAGGAGACAGGATCTTAGTCTCTACTCAGCTATATGTCCTTAGACAAGTGACCTCTCTTCTTAGGGTTCAGTTTCCTCCTCTAAAGAGCTGGAAAGTTTAACTAGTGAATCTTTATGACCGTGATGTTGAAGAATATGCACATTTGCATCCCTTTCATTTCCCTGAAGGGCCCTCTTTATAGCATATTTCTTCCACATACTCCACCTTGGAAGGATTCTAGGGAGCTTCCTTTGCATTTCTTATATAGGACAAAATAAGAGGAAAAAAGAAAGCCAAACACTTTTTCAGGTCCAGCCTGGTAGTAGAGAAATGCTGAGGTAGGGAGCTGGTGTTACTGAATGGATCAATAAATTAGCTGTGTGACTGGTAACTAGGTAGACACCAGCATACATTTATTCTTATCAAGACTCTGGAGACAGAGAGTATCCCAGTTCCAGCCAAGCTTTCTAAGTCTATGTGACCTTGGGCAAGTAAAAGAGATAACAAGTGTAGAAGTGTTCAGCATAATATCCAACATGTTCAGTCTCCCTTTTCTATCTTACTAATTCTGGTATTGTAGAGAAAGTAAAAAGATGAGCCCTACACAGAAGCTAATAGACCAGCTGGAGACAGAATTCACAGTGGTTAGAAGAACCCTTATGAGGTGGTGCCTGGGCCAGTGTAGGCTTAGAGCTCTGACCCTAGAGGAGGAGACTCATAGGGCCTGCAGTGGTTAAAGAAGGTTTCTTAGAGCAATAGGGGTTTCCATTGGCCAGGGAGGTCCAGAAAATCTTAAATATGAGGAGCTAGAAAAAGAGGAATTCTGTATAGCCGTCTGCCTCTTCTCAAGCTCTGCTTTGTTTGGTATAGGTTGGCTTCCCTTATGTGCTCCTGACTCTTCATGAAGGTAGTTATTATCCAAGGGATTTATCTTTTCTTTATTTTGTTTTTAAGGAAAAAGAAGTCTTAAGAAAAGCTAACATTTGTTTTGAACAAACGAGTTTTAGGTTAATCAATGGGCTATATCATTTGCTTACATAATCTTAAATACTTTAAAAGTTATAGGATGGTGATGACGATGATAATGGTGGTACTGGGAATTGAACCAGGGGTGCTTTACTACTGAGCTACAACCCCAGTCATTTTTATTTTGAAACAAGTTCTCGCTAAATTGCTGAGGGTCTCAAGGCCGGCCTTGAACTTGAGATCTTCCTTCCTCAGCCTCCTGGGTTGCTGGGATCGCAGGTATATGTCACCGTGCCTGGCTCCTCAGTCGTTTTTCAACAAGTGCATAGTAAAAGAACAGCCATTATTTTTTTAAATGATATTTTCTCCTTATTTATTTATTCTAATTAGGTTTACATGACAGCAGAATGCATTTTGATTCACTGTACACAAATGTAGCACAACTTTTCACTTTTCTGGTTGTACACAACATAGAGTTACACCATATGTGCAGTCATACATGAATCTAGGGCATTGTTGTTCATCGCATTCCACCATTTTTCCTGCCCCCATGTCCCATCCCATCCCTTCCCTCCGCTTTGACCAAAGTTTCTCCATTCTTCCTATGCCCTCTCCCACATTATGGATCAGCATCCACTTATCAGAGAGAACATTTGGCTTGATTTTTTGGGATTGGCTTACTTTGCTTAGCATGATGTTCTCCAACTCCATCCATTTACCTGCAAATGCCATAATTTTATTCTCTTTTAATGCTGAGTAATATTCCACAGTTTCTTTATCCATTCATTTATTTTTTTTCAATACTGAGGATTGAACCCAGGGATGATCTACCACTGAGTGACATCCCCAGCTCTCCTGCCATTTCTTTTTCTTTCTTTTTTGTTGGTACTGGGGATTAAACCCAGGAGTGCTTTGCCATTGAGCTATATCCCCAACCTTTGCTATTTTTTATTTTGCAACAGGGTCTTGCTGAGTTACTGAGGCTGGTCTTGAGCTTGTGATCCTGCTGCCTCAGCCTTCTGAGTTGCTTGTATTACACATGTGACACTGCACCTGGTTTGAAATTAGCTTTTTTGGGGCTCAGCATAATTCACTGAAAAACCATCCAAGTTGTTGTGTGTATCAATAATTCATTCCCTTTTATTGTTGAGTAGTTTCCTATTATGTTTAAATACCAGAGTTTAACAATTCACTTGTTGAAGAACACATGGGCTGATTCTAGTTTTTGGCTATCATGAATAAATCTTCTATGAACATTTTGTGTGAATCTGCAAAATTTTATGCAGAGTTATCTCAGATTTGAATTTCAGAAAAATTGTACTGACTTCTTTGCTGAGGTTGAGTTATAGAGAATCTAGAACAGAGATAGGAATATCAGTGAGGAAATGGTTGTGGTAACTTAGTCAAGGTCTGAACTAAGTTCTTTGTGGACTGGGATGTGCTTTGCCTAGAGGCCTTACCTTCAGAAATCAGATTAGGCTTGTGGAGATGAGGGAGCAGGGCTGGGAGTCTGGGATTTCATGAAGCTGAGACATACTTCTTTCTGGACAGCCCCCAATTGAGGGGAGACATTCTGCTACCATAGTGGAGAAAGGCAGCAGTAAGGAAGAGCTAGTCTTAAGCTGCACCTAAGTCTTAGAATGATCATTATGGCTGCACGGTTGTTCAGTAGATGTTCTTGGTTATCTTTCCCCCCCAAAAAAGGAAGAGGAAACAGGTATCTTTTATTATTTGAGTAAAAGCTTATAAGTAGAAAGATAATGAGTTCCTAGTTCTGGTCTCTTATGGAGCCTAGGAATGTGTTCTCTGGTAAGCCAGCCAGCAACAGGCCTTGGATGTTTGAAGCCCATCTACTTGTTGCTATTGAAACTGGATACACATTGTTTTTACCTCATGTAGTGGTGTGCCTTGTTCCTCAGTATTTCTTCAAGGCATTTGTCATTGTGCTTTTGGGACTGCTATGATGAGACCAATTTTTGGGAGCCAGCCTCACTTCTGAACCCAGAAATGCATAATCCTAGAGGGCCCACAGACGGGTTGGACATCTCTCCTAGGCACTGTCCCCTTATCTCTATCTGGGAAAGTCATTGGATGCCTAACCTACCACTTTCAGAAAACTTTTCCCAGCAGAAAGCTGTCTTGAGTTGTCTGTAATTATTTTTTTGGTCATCTTAAACCCTGACAAGTATTGGCTAGGGCACAAGAATGTTTGGGTCAGGCACCAGGTCAGAGAACTTGGGGTGGCTTTTGAACAAGTGTGTGTTGATTCAGTTCCTCTGGGGATGTCTTGTTTCTTGGCATAGGCAACTTTAGAAAGACCTGTGGCAATGTGGGCCCCTAAAACCAGGAAAGCCGATCTTCAAAGTCTGTACACAGCTTTCAGTTGTTTTTAGACCAGATATTGTGTTGCCCGTATTGTTTACTGGGCTAGACATGGGGGAATCTGAGAAAATATTAAAGGCTTCTTTTGTTATAGTTGCTAAGACAGGACTTCCAGGTAAAGCAAACAATAGAGAACTGAAAAATGAACAACTAACATTGGTACAGAGCTTTACTGTTTTTCAAAGGACTTTTCTGATTTTTTTTTCAGATAAGAAAATTAATCCTTAGGAGTAAACACTATAAAGTTAGAATTCAAAGATTCACATCTGCCCCCTCTACAATTTAGCATATATTTCAGTAATTGGGAAGTGAGGAAAGAAGAGATCCTGGAGGCCAGAGAATTATGTCTTATTTTTCTGATTTCCCAGTGCTTTTGGCTAGTTCACCTAGTTCAGTTTCCAGAGAATAGCTACTTGAAAGTGCTAAATGAGTGTTGAAATAGGTGTTTCAGCATGTGAAAACTGAACCGGAGGTCAGATGCTTTTAATTCAGTCAGGAAGGTTATAGAAACAGAAGGGCAGGAAAACAGGCAGTCTAGAAGGAGTATGCAGCCCTTCGGAAGGTGCCTGCCCGAAAAGCCCATGTTACTGGCCTATGTGGTGGGGACTAGCTTTAGGGATTAGCCATTTTCTTCTGAAAGGAAGCTGCTTGTAAGATCAAAGTTAGAAGAAAAGAATACTGAGGGGAAGAAGCTAGAAGTAGAACACAGGAAGGAGTGGCTTTAGTGCCTTCCTGAGGGGAGATGGCTAAAGAGTCTTCTTATTCAGCAAATGATTAGGTTTCATATGCCTTCAGAGAAGTGTCTTCTTTTGCTTTTCTTGCTCCTTCTAGCTTAGGGACTTAGTAGTTTTTCTTCTTCTAGTGACTTTCAAACTTTATTTCTAAGTTCTAATGAGAAAGGGGCCTTTGCATAGTTTTTGTCAGAGGGCTAGACAATAAGAATTTAAGTGTTATCTCTCTGCTTCCTGGTCCCATGTCCTGACTCCTTCCCTCTGCCACACTCTTAGACCATAATGTTCTGCCTCACCTCAGGGCTAGAGGAACGGAGTGGGCCATCTATGGACTGAGACCTCTGAAATCAATTTCATCTGCTACCAGCTGTTGTTGAGGGCAGAACTGAGGAAATTCATGGGGAGGCAGATTACAACTTAACTGGGATAGAGCTGGCCATTCACAGCACTAACTTCCTTGTGAGATGCAAGTGTCTATCCCACCCGGTGCTGGTCAGTTTGGATAACTGTCAGATAGAACAGGATGATACAAGTTCAGTGAAAACCAACTGCAAAGTTCGTGAAGTCAAAGAAAACACTGTGTGCATGATGTTTGACCAACAAGGACCAGGTAGAGCTGCTTTGGTTAACAAATGAAGAAAAAATAATGAGGATGATGGCAAGATAGGCTTTGAATATGGAAGGATTTAAAGAGATCTTTAGAAAAATGAATAAGGCTCTTAAATATTAAACAGTCTCTTAATGAAGGCGCTATGAAATAAGTCTTACAAGCCGGGCATGGTGGCGCATGCCTATAATCCCAGTGGCTTGGAAGGCTGAGGCAGGAGGATCGCAAGTTCAAAACCAGCCTCAGCAAAAGCAAGGCACTAAGTAACTCAGTGAGACCCTGTCTCTAAATAAACTACAGAATAGGCTGGGGATGGTGGCTCAGTGGTTGAGTACCCCTGAGTTCAATCCCCAGTACCCCTCTCCCTCCCCCGCAAAATCATACAGAATGTAGCATCATATGAACACATCATTTGGTTGGTATTAAAAAATACTATCAACATCTCAAAACAACAACAAAAACAAAAAGAGTTAAAGACAAAGCCATGAAGTCCTGTCTTATATTATTTGGAAACCAGTACAAGCCAAATTAGGGTTTCTTATATTTGCCCTTAACAGATAAAAAGAACTCAGTGGAACACAAACTCAGCCTCCCACCTCTGACAGCCTTGTGTTGTTGGCCTTAGTAAGAGTGCTGGGAATAAGCCCTGTTGCATAGGCTCATCCACACCTCCCAACCAGAGCCTTGACACAGGATGTGGCATAGGAAGTTAGTATGGTTTCTAACCAAAGTAGTGGTCCTGCTACTACTTTGCAGTCCACCTAGGGCAAAACACCCCATTTTGTGCCTTAGTTTTTTTTCTCCAAATGTAAAATGAACAGTGGCCCTTAATACCCTCCAAAGCCCTCATAATCTCTTCCATTTGCAGTCAGTACAATGAGGATCCCAATATCCATTACTTGCATTGAATGTCAGCAGCTTTTGGAAGATTGGTAAGAGCACTTTGACTTTCTGGTTTTTTAATATGCCACGTTGTGTGAGATGCTGTGCTTCTTGTCCTTGGGCTTTCTTTGCTTGAGTTGCCCTCTTTTCTGCTCCCAACATCTTGTCTCTGTTGTTTAGACTGTGTTTTTCCTATTACTCTGGTTTCTTGTCCTTTGCCATATTTTACTTTGTAATTCACACACTGTGTGACTTTCTGTGAGCAAGAACTGTGTTTGTTCATCTCTGAATTTTTCACTCAACAAATTTGTTTGCACATTCATTTGTTCATTTGACAAATATTTATTGAAGCCCAACTGTTGTGTAGGGAACTTAACTAGATACAAGGTATTGGCTAGAAGGTGGAAATCAGTTGTGAAGAAGATGGCCATGGTTCCTGCCACTGTGGAACTTACAATTTAGTGAAGATGATAGACATTGAGCAAATTATTACAGATAATTACAATTGTGAAAAGTACAAGTGAAAAATATAGGTTGTTTTAAAAAATGTTTAATGTCAGCCGGGCGCGGTGGCTCAAGCCTGTAATCCCAGCACTTAGGGAGGCTGAGACAGGAGAATTGCGAGTTCAAAGCCAGCCTCAGCAACAGCGAGGAGCTAAGCAACTCAGTGAGACCCTGTCTCTACATAAAACACAAAATAGGGCTGGGGATGTGGCTCAGTGGT
>PVHX01023336.1:0-25974 GCA_004024805.1 Geosciurus inauris
AAAAAATCTTTATTGAGCCTGATGTGTCAGGTATTATTCTAGGTGCTTGACATACCTCAGGGAACAAAAGAAAAAAAAAGCTCCGTGTAGAACTTACATTTTAATGGTAGAGACTAGCAATAGACAATAAACATGACAAATAAGTAAATCATATTGTGTACTAAAAAGCTTAAGTGCTATGAGGACCTTATAGAACATTATAAAGGAATTCAGCTTTTACTTTGAGGGAAATAGTTTTCAAGCAAAAGAATGACCTGACTTACATTTTTAAAAGATCGGTCAGGCTGCCATGATTAAAATTGAGTATAGAAGACAATGATAGAAGCAGGGACCCCAGGAGTAAGTCACTGTAGCAATCCAGGTTAGATATAATATTGGCTCGAATCAGGGAGTAAACACTGGGGATGAGGGAAAAAAAAAGTTTGGGTTCTGGATATATTTTAAAGGTATATCCAACAGGACTTTTTAACAGACCAAACACTGAGGGAAAATAACAAGGAACAGAGGGTGATTTAAAGGTTTATGGTCTGAGAAGTTGACAAAACAAAATTAATGTCTAAAAACCATTAGATTATACAGCTTTAATTGGGTGAACTATATGATATGTGGATTCTATCTTAATAAAGCTATTTTTAAAAGATTACCATCAACTAAGGTGGGGAAGTGTGAATAAAGCAAATCTGGGAAAGGAGTTAGAAGTTCAGTTTTGGAGTTCTGAACATGTTGGTTCTGAAATATCTACTTATTAAGACATCTGTGTGAAAATCTTCAGTAGGCTGTTGGATGTATGAGTCTGAAATAGAGAAGAAAGATCTCAGTTGGGAGCATAAACAGCTTGATGGATATTATTTAGGGCTATGGGAGTAATGAGATCATTAAGGGGACAGTAAGTGCAGATATAGAAAAAGTTAATGAACAAATTCTTAGAATCTGCCCTCATGTCTATTCTGTCTAATGAGAACATTGCTAGCTTGCTTTTCTCAATGGATGCTTCTTTGTGGGAAAATCTGGCCTTGGGTTAACTTTCTGGCTCAGTTTCCCTGGAAACCTGGTAAAGGTAGCATGTCACCTATAATACAAAGCAGTATCAACTTATGGGGAAAATAACTCCTGACTTCAGCTGGGTACAGTGGAACATACCTGTAATCCCAGCAACTCAGCAGGAGGATCATAAATTCAAAGCCAGCCTCAACAACTTAGCAAGGCTCTGTCTTGAAATTTAAAAAAAGGGCTGGGGAGTCAGGCACGGTGGTGCATGCCTGTAGTCCCAGCCCTTTGGGAGGCTGAGACAGGAGAATCGCGAGTTCAAAGCTAGCCTAAGCAACAGTGAGGCACTAAGCAACTCAGTGAGACCCTGTCTCTACATAAAACACAAAAGAGAGCTGGGGATGTGGCTCAATGGTTGAGTACCCGAGTCCAATCCCCAGTACCCCCCCCCCAAAAAAAAAAAAAAAAAACAAGGGCTGGGGTTGTGACTCAATGGTAGAGCACTCACCTGGCATGTGTGAGACACTGGGGTCAATCCTCAGCACCACATAAAAGTGAAATAGAAGTATTGTGTTCATCTACAACTATATATATATACCATATATATATATATATATATATACACACACACACACACACACACACACTACACACACACACTAAATTAAAAAAAATAAAAGGGCTAGGGATGTAGCTTAGTGGTTAAACACCCCTGGGTTCAATCCCTGGTACGAAAAAAGAAAAAAAAAAAAGACTCCTGACTTTTCATCTAGTCTATGAATAACAGAAAAATACGTGGTAAGAAGCCATACTTTATCTTATGTGGTAACCCCAAGTTTTGGGCCTACTGGTACTACCTACAAGTGCTTCTTCAGGTTTTCCACTGGGGAAAAAAAATAGTTGCTGCTAGCTATAGATACAATGTATTGTTCTAGTTACTACTGCTGCATAAAAAAATCACCCAAATTTTATCAGTGTAAAAAAAAATCAATGTCTGAGGCTGCCTGATGTCAAGGCATTCAATCAAGAAAACTCGAAGTCTAGGCTAGGGGTGACTCAATGGCTAGGGGCTGGAACACTCTTTGCTCACATGTCTGGTTCCTGGGATGGGATGACTCAAGCTAGGACTCCTGACTGAACCCTCTCCAGATGGACTCACTTTCTCATAGCATGGCAGCTGCAGGATAGCTGGGTTTCTCACAAAACCCTCATTTCTGGCTCAGTTTCCCTGGGGGTTCTGAGAATGAGGGTTCCAGAGAATAGAGCAGAAGTAGTATCCCCTTTTATGACAACCTCCCAAATGATACAGCATCACTTCCCCCACACTCTTAGTGAAAGCTTTCCCAAGACAATCTATGTTTTAGGGCAGGGGACATAGACCCTATCATTTAATGAAAGGAATATCAAAGAGTTTTGATTTGTTGAGGGAAATTTGTATTTGCCCCCCCAAAATACATCTTACTATGAGAAATTAATGAAACGTATACATATTTTTCTTCAGAAAAATATTCAAATACATAAAAATTTTCATATATTGGGGGAGTTCACTTCCTCCCTGTTGCATTCAGGAAACAGCCTAAGAGTGTCAAGATTCTTCTCTATTTATCCCACCAATAAGTGCTCTATGTCCTATCCCTTGAACGTGAGCCGCCTTTTGTGACTGCTGCAACCAACAGGGAACAAAGAGAACGCCATAAGAGGCACACGTGGCTGGGCTCAGGGGTGCACACCTGTAATTCCAGAAGGCTGGAAGGCTGACGCAGGAGGATCACAAATTCAAGGCTAGCCTCAGCAATTGAGTCCCTGTCTCAAAATTAAAAAAGGGATAGGGATGTAGCTCAGTGGTAAAGCACCTCTGGATTCAAACACCAGTACAAAGAAGAAAACAAAAGGCATATTTGCTACAAGGAAAGGGACTTCTTTCTTTCCTTCTTTCCTTTCCCCCTCCCTCCCTCCTTTCCCTCCTTCCTTCCGTTCCTCCCTCCACCCCTTCCTCCCTCAGCTTCCGGAGTCTCTAGGTTTATAGGCATGTACCACCACTACCGGTGGAAAGGAACATTTCTTGTGCACAGGTTCTTACTTAATTACTTTTTAAAAATTAGGCTGGGCATGGTGGGGCATGCCTGTAATGACAGTGGCTCGAGAGGCTGAGGCAGGATGATTGTGAGTTCAAAGTCAGCCTCAGCAAAAGCGGGGCATTAGGGCTGGGATTGTGGTTCAGTGGTAGAGCACTTGCCTAGCACTGGGTTCGATTCTCAGGACCGCATATGAATAAATGAATAAAATAAAGGTCCATCAACAACTAAAAAAAAAAAAGAAAAGAAAAAAAGCGAGGCATTAACCAACTCAGTGAGACCCTATCTCTAAATACAACATAGGGCCGGGGATGTTGCTTAGTGGTCAAGTGCCCCTGAGTTAAATCCCCAGTACCCACTCCGCAATTAGATTTTATTTTTAAGAGCAGTTTTAGATGAAGTTGAGTAGAAAAAAGTTGTAGAGACAGGAATGCAAACTATATCTTTAACCAATTGTCTTTTCATCATTTATACAATCACACTATGGATACTGAGCAGCACAGGTATGTTTATTCTAAGCACAAGATCTGACATTTCACTATATGCAGAAATGAGCATCCTCTTAATGATGTGAATGCTTAATACTCTGAGACCCACCTCGCAACCAGCCATGGAGGATGTTCAATCCTCTCTTATCCTATAATCTTCCACTATTATAACATTAAATTAGAGTAAGATTTCCTTAAATTCTACTTTTTTTGGAGGGAGTACTGGGGATTAAACCCAGGGGCACATACCACTGAACCACATCCCCAGCCCTTTTTATTTTTCATTTTGAGACAGGGTCTCACTAAGTTGTTTAAGGCCTTGCTAAGTTCTCGAGGCTAGCTTTGAACTTGCAATTTTCCTGTCTCAGCCTCCCAAACTAATGGGATTTCAGGCACGTGCCACCCTGCCCAGCTTAAATTCTGTTTTTTAAAAATACTACTTCCATCAATAGCTTTTGCTCTTCTATCCTGAATCTGGCAATCCTGTCTCAGGATTTCATTTTAACACTCCATCATCCTTTCATACACTTTCTGAAGATTAAAGAAGTTGATGCCTAATAAAAATTAATCCATATGATAATTCTAAACAAAAATTCATTGATCACTTTTCGAGGTTAAACTTGTTATTTTTTACATTGGTTAAGTAAAGAAACCAAATCAAGCATTTAACTTTCCTTGCCAGGAAAGCTCTATTAGGATAACCAAATACTTGATGACAAGGTTTCTCTTTGTAGATGTTTTCTAATGAAGGAAGGAAGAATAACTGAATTAGAATATTATCATTTTACAAACTTCTACTAAGTTAAGGGAGCTAGATAATGATCACCAATGGCCACTAATGTCACAAAACAAAACACACACACACACAAACCCAATAACCATCTATGCTGTACTGTTATTAAAAAAGAAAAAGTCTCACCTGAATCAAGTCAGGCCTGAATCTAACTTCTAGCTTACAGAAGAACATTTTAAACTACCCCAGTGGAATGTAATACAATCAGAAAAAAAGTGGAAGTGGAAAGCTCCATAGTGCAGACAGACTAAACAGTTACTTCAGGAAATAAATTTCAGCCAGGCAGGGTGGCACACACCTGTAATCCTAGCTACTGAGGAGGCTGAAGTAAGAGGATCATTGGTTCAAGACCAACATGGGCAACATAGCAAAACCCTGTCTCAAAAAAAAAAAAAAAAAAAAAAAAGTGTATCTATGTAGTTAAAGGAAAAGATGGATATAATAATTGAAAAGGTGAGAAATCTCTCAACAAAGAAATGGAATCTTTTTTCTTTAAAAGAGGCAAATGGAAATTTTAGAAATGATAAATATACCAAAAGAGGAAAAGGTTCCTCATCTTGGCTCCTCATCTTTTAGAGACACATGACAAAAATTTACAGATGAAGTGCTATGCTATCTGAGATATACTTCAGAAGGATCTGGCTTTGCCAGGCATGGTGGTATATGCCCTTAATCCCAACTACTTGGGAGGCTGAGGCAGGTGGATTTTGAGTTCTAGGACAGCCTGGGCAACCCAGTGAGACCCTGTGTCAAAAAAATAAAGTAAAAAGAATAACAAATAAAAATAATAATAATCCAGCCAAGTGTTTTGGGGCATAGATGAAACAAGAATGGATATAAGTTGATAAATTTTATAACTAGCTGAGGTATATAGGGTAGATCATTGCATTGTTCTCTTGTGTATGTTTGAAATTCTCCATATTCAAAGGCTAAAAAAAGAAAATCCAATCTTCACAGGAACAAGTTGTTTTAACTATACACAAGATGTTCCAAATGAAGCTCTGGGGCTGGAGATATAGCTCAGTTGGTAGAGTGCTTGCCTTGCATGCACAAGGCCCTGGATTCAATCCCTAGAACTACACACACACACACAAACAAATGAAGCTCTGCATACATATAAAGCTTCATCTTTGCCCAAGTTCCCTAAGATACACAGCAGCCACTCTGCATTTTCTAGATTTAAACTGCTTGGGGAAATTGGGCATTTCATAAAAACTGTGAATATTTTATTTCATAAAAACTGGGACTAATGTATGTAATTCTCCTCTTCCTCTCTCTGCACACATTATACAACTAGACATATATACACATACACCAATATATTTGCATCTGATTTTACAAAATGGCATTAAATTAAATTGTTCTAACTTGTTTATTTCAAATAATATATTTGTGGACATCATCCATGTCAACAGAGGTCAACATCATCTTTTTTAAAACAACAACATAATATTCATCATTGAGGGTCTACATAAATCTCACAATTTCAGTGGGAGAGAGGAGTTATTGTTCTATATAAGAACACTGTTTCAAGCAGAGGAAAAAAGCATACAAGTATATATGACTTTAAGGACATATAATCCAGTTGAAATATATTTGTTAAAATATACAGCAAAACTCCATTTTCATTCTCTGGTTATCATTAGAATATAATTATATATAGTTCCTGTGATGGAAGCTCCTTATTAACATTAGTACTTTTCAAAGCCAACATGAACTGCATCCTAATTCTTTTTTTTGCAGGGGGTGGATATGGAGGATTGAACCTGGGAACACTACCACCAAGGTACCTCCCAGGGCTTTTTTTTTTTTTTTTCCAATTTTGAGACAGTTTTTCTAAATTGCTGAGGATGGCCTTGTACTTGTGATCCTCCTGCCTCAGCATCCCCTGTAGTTGGGATTATAGGTGTGAGCTACTGCACCAAAATATTTAATTCTAAATTAATTTGGCAAAATGTCCAGGCTTGGTGGCACACACCTGTAATCCCAGTGAATCGGGAGGCTGAGGCAGGAAGATTGCAAGTGTGAGGCTTGCCTCAGCAATTTAGCAAGGCTCTAAGACACTTAGTGAGACCCAGTCCCAAAATAAAAAATAAAAAAGGCTATGCATGTAGTTCAGTGCCCCTGGGTTCAATTTCCAGTTTGAAAAACCAAAACCAAAACAACAATAAACTAAGTATACATTTCCTTCCAGAAAAGAGCAAGGACCTCACACTACTTGACAAAAGTTTAAAGTACTTAATTCATCATGCACTAGAGCCTGTCCCCTACCTGAACATTAATTTTCTGAAAAACTACTTTGGTAAGTAATTGTCAGTGGGGGAATAAACGGTTTTAGGGACCCAAGTAAACAAAAAGCACTTAAATATTTTTATATTTGTTTTTTTAAATCTTTTTTTTTAAGTTGTAGATGGACAATACCTTTATTTTATTTATTTATTTTTATGTAGTGCTGAGGATCGAACCCAGTGCCTTACACGTGCTAGGCAAGTGCTCTACCACTGAGCTACAACCCCAGCCCTTATATCTGTTAAAATAAAAGCAAATAAGTAAATAGAATAATAATAGTATTATATGTATCTTAAATCATGAGTATATTTCCATTTGCCACTCTTTGACTAGGGAAATCTGAAAGATGTTCCATTCCTATGTTATTGCATAGACATTTTGCTTTGTTACAGAGAATATGCATAGTAAAAGACACATAGTAAAAGAATGTTGGTTCCATTCCAACATTCAATATTATTTTTTATTTTGACACAGTCATGTTAACTTGTCAAGGCTGGCCTCAGACTTGCAATCCTCCTGCCTCAGCCTACTGAGTAATGGATTATAAGCATGGACCACTGCACCTGGAAAGAAAATTACTTTTTTTGTAATAAAAATGCTATCTGAGGCTGAGATGGTAGCTCAGTAGTAGAGTGCTTGCCTCGCATGTGTGAGGCACTGGGTTCAATCCTCAGCACCACATAAAAATAAATAAATAAAGATATTGTGTCCATCTACAACTAAAAAAAAATTTTTTTAAATGCTATCTGCCTACTGTATAAAATTTATACATATCCAGTATAAGGAAAATAAAAATAAGTCCAATCCCATCATCTAGAAATAACAGCTCTCAATATTTGGGTGAACATCATTCCAGATCTCTTTCTTTCTCTTTCTCTCTCATGTCTGTGTGATGCTGGGGGTTAAACTCAGCCCACTGTGTATGCTAGGTAAGTGCTCTACCCATGAGCTTATACTCCCAACCCCTCCAGATTTATGCATATATCAACATAAAGAAACATTAATATGTAATTTGTTTTGTTTTCTTTTTTGGTACCAGGGATTGAACCCAGTGGTGCTTTAATCACTGAGCCATATCCCTAGCCCTTTTTATATTTTTTATCTAGAGACAGGCGCTTGCTAAGTTGCTGAGGCTGGCTTTGAACTGGTGATTTTCTGGCCTCAGCCTCCCTAGTTGCTGGGATTACAGGCATGTGCCACTGCACCTGGCATTTATATGTAATTTTACATTAGTGAAATATTCTGTTCTCAATTAATCTCAATGTGTCAGTAATTATGAATATACAGTACATCCACCTTATCTTTTAAAATGGATGCTTAGCACTCTGTTGCACAAATGAACTATAATTCATGTAGTCATTTTCTTCCCAATGGACATTTCAGATTCTGTCCAGTGTTTCCCAATTACTATCATTATAAAGTTACAGTTTTGTTCACACATTGCACATTCATCCTATTGTTCTGTTAGGATAAATTTCTAGGTGCAGAGTATTAAAAGGTATGCATACTTTACACCACAATATATTTTGCCATGTAGCCCTCCCTTTGGAAAGGCCAAGCTATTTCACACACCTACCAAACGGGCCTTTCTGCTGGTCAGGCCAAGTCTTCTCCCTCTCCCCTCACTGGCTTCAGCAACCTCTACATGGACTATGGAAGGACAGCAGGATAATGTTTAGGTTGAATGGTTTACTTTCATAAGCTTCCTTCATGTCATCTCTCCCATGGCCCCAACGTGTAAAATTCAAGTACTTCTTTAGATTTTGTCCTTTTCCATTCCAACTTCTTCTTCCTCTTTTTTCCCCTAATTATCTCCAATAAGTCTGATTCACAGTTCAAATTACCTGGAATGAAATCCTTACAGTTGCAAAAATAAAAAAACAAGAAAGCAAAAAAAAAACAACAACAGAAGTAAAATAGTCTTAAATTATCCCAGGAGGAAAATGAGGAACAGTGGGATAGAGAACAAACAGTAATAAAGTCACTATCTTAGCCTGTCACATAAAGAAAATTGACACTTAGAGATAAATTACTCTTTAGGCCAATCATGTAATTTTTTTTTTTTCATGGTAGTGGGGATTGAACTCAGGGCCTTGCACATACTGGGTAAGCACTCTAATTCTGAACTACATCACCAGCCCTTTTAAATTTTATTTTAAGACGGGGTTCAGCCTGGAACTCAGCCTCCTGAGTCATGAGGTGTGTGCCACCAGGCCTGGCTCTATCATGTTTTTATGCACAGATATTTCCAGAGGAGGTTGCATTCTGAGAGCTTTTCTTTCAGGTATGAAACTGAGTATGTACTTTCAGACTATACAATGTCCTACAGGCTTTGGGGAGGCAAAGATAAAGAAGGAAAAATCCTTGCCTACAAGAAGCTTACATTCTAGCAGGGGAGATAATAGGAGAAAGCTGACAGGAGAGCCAATGAAAGTCAGAAAATCAGAGACAGGAGGCAATCCAGGGAGAATGGTTCATACAAGAGTGTAAAGAAAAAAATATGTCCCACCCGGTGTGGTGGCACATGCCTATAATCCCAGAGGGCTTGGGAGGTTGAGGCAGGAGGATTGCAAGTTCAAAGCCAGACTCAGCGAAGCAAGGTGCTAAGCAACTCAGTGAGACCCTGTCTCTAAATAAAATACAAAATAGGGCTGGGGATGTGGCTCAGTGGTTAAGTGCCGGAGTTTAATCCCCAGTACCAAAAGAAAAAATATGTCCCCTTACTTGCCTTCCCAATTCCTTCCCATACTCAACTGAACAAAGGATCTTGCATAGTGGCTTCAGGAGCTAGAATACGATTCTAGTAAAGTGGGGCTTGAAAATGAGAGACTAAACCAGGAGATAGTTCTTAGGGTCCCAGGACAGGAATTCTGCACTTTCCTCTCAGTGGTAATACCTAGGAATATTTCAGTCCTAGGCTACAGGGCTCTTGTTACCTTCTTGCTTGGTTCCATGAGATTGATCTGGATATATAAAGATTCATGGTTAAAGGTTAAATGTTTTCTCTGATATGTGGAAGCTAGTCTAATGGAAAAGAGAGAGACAGAGAGAGAGAAATGGTGGAGGGGTATATAGAGGGAAGAATTCCATCAAAATAGCAGAAGGATCAGGAGAGTAGAAGAAGAGGGTTAAGGGGGAAGGTAGAAGGACAGGATAAGGGAAAAACAGTAGAATGAATTTGATCTAACTTTCCAATATACATTCCAATATTCACATATACTATAGTGAATTTCACTACTATGTATATCCACAAGTCACTAATATTAAAAAATGTATAAATAGAAAGATCAATAGAATAGAGGAAAGAGAACAGGGGGAGGGAAGAGAGGGAAGATAAGAGTAAGTACTGGGGATTGAACTGAAGCGAATTATATTTCACTTATTCATTATAATTATGTCAAAATGAATCCTAATGTTATGTATAACTATTATGAACCAATAAAAAAAGATTTGTGGTGGATTAATTTAAATCATTGTAGATGGAAAAGGAGGGGGAAGAGAACAGGAAGAAGAATTTTTTATGAATTTACTCCTCATATTCTATCCTTGGGGTTGGGGAGTAGGTGGCAGTTAAACCTGTCTACAATTTAAAACTAGCTATAAATAGTTCAAAAGGGAGCCCTTTCCCCATTACTAACATCACTTCCTGATGGCACTTTTCCCTCCCTTTTCTAATTGAGATCCTATCATGGCAGTTGCAGCACTGTAGTATAGGTGAGACTGTTTATAGGAACCAATAACTGGGCCTGGGTTCCCAATAGTAGCTTTCCCCAAGATTGTTTAAACCATCATTTGTCAAAATCTTAGGTGGGAAGGAAGGAGAAGAGTAACGTTATTTTTGCAATCTGCAAAGAGATTAAATATATAATACCACACACATGTAAATAAATATATATCTACATGTGTATACACCCGTGTATATGGTTGGGGGTGGGGGTTGGGAGGCTCCTCTACCTTGAGTATCTCCCTATATCCTCCTCACCATTACCTGCAGCACACAAACACTAGGTCTAATTGCCTTTATTTCTTGCCAAAAAAAAAAAAAGAAAACAAAAAAGTAACTTAATTAGTAGAGTTTGGACTGGAGCCTAGATCTTAAGAGATGTAAACTTGCTCTCTTTTCACAGAGCTGCACTTTTGTTGACCTCCATTCTTCCATGCAACCAATCCAAAATGCTTCCTCCTTTACCTTCCCCTTACACATCTCTCACCAAATCTTCTGTGGCTTCTGATTACTCATCTCTACTAACACTGAAATACTGAGGTCTATCTGCCTACCAATCTTACTGCTCTCTCAAAACACCTTCCTCCTTCATTGAAAGTGCATATAAAGATGTTTAATATGAAGAATGTAATCTGCTTATAATTTTGTGCAAAGTTAGAAAAATTATGATTGTAACAATTTTTTTTCTATTTGCCTCAACAAATGTTTTCAGTGAATAGTGTGTACAGCTTCTGAAAATTTGTTTTTTTCTGTTATGTTTTATAACATGTACTAAAATGCAACTTTTGAGAAAAAAATAAAATTAAAAAAAAAGAATACAAAAACAAAACAAAACAAAAAAAACACACCTTCCTCTTTACTTCTTACATTTATACTTGTCCTGTCTCACCCAAACTTTACACACTGATTTCTATGAAAAGATAGTGCCATGCAGTACAAAGAAATGCACCTTTAAAATAAAAATTTTCCTGTTCAAACGCACATTCTACCTCTTATCATCTGGGTGACCTTAGTTATATTAACCTTTGTATCTCCACTCCTCCCACTGCTAAAATGGATTAATGCCTAACTCTGGGTTTTAAAAGGTTGCTAGTATATGTAAGGTGCTTAAACACAGTACCACTGTACTTAAAAAGCTCTTAAATTGTAGGTAATACTATGAAAATAATATTTACCTCAATAGACTGTTCCTAAGTGCTTGACACTACAGTAGCCCCTCAAAATGTTAGTTCTCCTGTTTCCTTATCCTTGAAACAATTTCTGAGTTCCTTTCAACAATTCAGAACCAAGATCAAACCCTACCGATTTTCCTATTTCAGCTGCAAAATATTCGTATACTTAACTAAAATTTCAACACTCATCAGGATAACAACCACATAATCTGTTCTCAAATTATCGGAAGAGAATAATCACATTTTGCAAGTTCCTCAGAAGAAATGTCAACAGAACAGCTCTAGTGAAAGCAAGAGTATACAGGCGCATTTCAGTTATTCTGGCTCCGCACCAGAATAAATGTTTACAACATTTATGATACAACTGAAGCGAGGGAGGTAAACTTGAGACAATGGTCTGTAAATCTCAAGAGGAACCACGATATGACGAAGTTCAGGCGAGTGACAGCGTGTGGACGTGTCATCGAATGAGCCTGCGCATGTCCGTAGGACTGAAAGCCTTCCAGTGCGCCCAGAAGTCGGAGCACCGGCGGGTCTCCCTTTGAACCCCGGTGCGCACTGAGCGAGCGACAGTGCGAACCTTTGCGGGGTTGTCCTCAAGGCGCTTACCTCGGCTGACGAGCAGGTGGACGCCCCTGGGCGCCGCCATGTTGGCGCCGGTCACGTGGCCGAGCCCTCCTCGCAGCCCCGCCCACTGGTGCGGTCCAGTAGCTGCTCTGCCCAAGACCCGAGGCGCGGAAGCCGTCCGCGGCGAGTGCGCGTGCGCGCGGGGGATGAACTGCGGGAACTGTGGCGGCCGAGTGGCTCCAGCACCTCGGCCGGCAGAGCCGGCTTGGGCCGCGAGAGGCAGGTTCCAGCCGCAGCTCGCGCGCTCGCTCTGAGCACCCGCGCCCAGGTGGGATGGAAGAAACCTGTCAGGTAAGCGTGGCATCCAATATTTATAGCATCAATATTTTGATGCATGGAAACGTGAAGTTGGGCGGGAAAAAAAAACAATCTATGTTAAACATAGCACTTTGCAACGGCTGCCACTCTATTGCAAATTATTTCCCTAGATTCAGTTGATGGGTAAAAATTTGGTTCAAAGTCGCCAGTGCCCCTTTGCTGTTCTAGAATCTGCATTACTCAGCGGAGACTATACAATACAGCATCTGTGTGCCGCTGCAAAAGCTATTCTTGGTACCCCAGTGGGTATGTTCCGAGGGCCTCTTTCCCCAAGGACAGCTTTAAAATGTCAGTTACACGGCGAAGCCTACAGAAGACCAATTATGAGTCAAGTGAGGGAGCAGATGTCCTATGGATGACGGGACACAAATCATCAGAAATTTGTCCTCCCCAAATTCACTGTTCCTCTTACCTGTGTTCTGGGATAGAGTCTGTTCTGTCATAGACCAAGTGTTACTTATCTTGGTAGCCTGTGTCCCCATTACAGAACCTGATACCCAAGGAATGTCTGCAGAAGGAAATTGAACTCTCCATGGAACCAGTCAAACGGAGAATGTAGTAGATTCTGGACTTTAAACGCAGTCAAGATTGATGAGAATTCTTTATCAATGTGTGTGATGTCTTCCAATTAATTTTTAAGAACTTAATTTACACTCAGTGACAAATCTGAGCAATTCAGAAATGAGTAAAGGAAAAAGTGCAAGCCCCTTCCTCACCCTTTCTCTACACCACAATCCCACTCCCCAGTTAGCCATTGTGTGCATCATTCCAGACAAATGTGTATTTTAAATCGACTCACGTGTAACCTTTTTTTTTTTTTTTTTTTTTTGAGGCAGGGTCTTACTAAGTTGCTTAAGGTCTAGCTAAATTGCTGCTGATGCTGGCCTTGAATTTGTGATCCTCCCCTCAGCCTCCTGTGCTGCTGGGATTACAGGCCTGCTCCACCACACCCAGCCACATACTTACTCTTTAGACTTGCTTTTTCCCCTCATTGTAAACATCAATTCTTAGAACACTTAAGCTCTTTCATATTTATAACTATATACTCCTCATTTTTTTTTTTTTTTTTGGTACTGGGGATTGAACTCAGGGGTACTCAACCACTGAGCCACATCCCCAGCCCTATTTTGTGTTTTATGTAGAGACACTGTCTCATTGAGGTGCTTAGCGCCTCGCCGTTGCTGAGGCTGGCTTTGAACTTGCGATTCTCCTGTCTCAGTCTCCTAATCCTCATATAATTCTTGAAGACCCAGCGTTAGATGTTTTTGAGTCACTTTGAAAGATAAATACTATTTTTCTGTTGTGCTGAATAAGAGGTACAAGGATGAGAAGGAAATACATTCCTACAGGTTACTTGAAACTCCACCTTTTACAAACAGATCAATTTCAGGGCAGGGGTTTCCAAATGTGCCCTCTATACATAACTGAAGCCAACAATCTGAGGACAGCAAAAGGAGCCTGAGAATTAGCTGGACACTGAGTCTCAGGAAATCTGCAGAAAAAAAGAAATGTAGAAGTCCCTATTCAAATGTCAGAAGGTATTAAGCCCAATTTCAGACACATAGGAAATAGAACACATATTCAAGTGACTTAACTCACTGAGCCCTTGGAAAATAAATACATAATTTATTCCCCTGCAACTAGAGGGAAAAGGAAACATTATGAGGACCCAGTTGGCACCAGTGTGGTTGACTTCCATTGAGGAAATCCCTAATAATGTGAACATCTAGGATGAGTTAGAAATGAAGCATATATGAACTTGCATGGGTAATAGCTCACCCTCTAATCCTTGATCTGGCTTCTTTCATGCCACATCCTTCTGACATTAGATATATGCATACTGACCAACAAGATGAAATGCTAGACCACTGACTTCTAAGATGTCTTGTGATTTTAACATTTGATGGTCCTTGGCATGCAGAACATTAGAATGCTTTTACTTTGATGAGCAACCTCTATGGAATCAAGTCTTCTCTACTCTGTTTCTGACCATGCTCCCACGTGTGAAATGAAAGTTAATTAAATTGTGGTAGTACTTCATTGATTTGAACTCTATTATTCAGATTTTGTACTTGGGGTTTTTGAATAAAAAGTTGAATAGTTTTTCAAAACCAGGGTTCAAGAAATAAAGAATAACTTCTTAAAACCTCCAGTTTCTGTGTCCAAAAATTCAGTTTTGAATGTTAAAATATTTTTATTAATTGTGATTGATTATTGTTTTGTAGGTCTTTTATCTCGATTTTGAAAGGATCATGCTTCATTTATATCTTTAAAATCTTATCTCTGTTTATAAAGGAAATAAATCAGAAATAAATTATGAAATTTTTAAAAAGTCAAATTTGCTTTCCTCCTACTTAATGATATTATAGACTTATTCCAATTTATTATTGTTTTCCTAAAGTTGTATATAGTGATAAAATTTAAATCAAACCAATTTTTTGTAATATGTGTATTGAATTTTTTTAAATGAGGTAATTTTTTTTTATAGCTTTATTTATTTATTTATTTATTTTTTATGTGGTGCTAAGGATTGAACCCAGGACCTCACATGTGCTAAGCAAGTGTTCTACCACTGAGCTACAACCCCAGCCCTGTATTGAATCTTTAAATGCTCTAAGGGGATTATGTGACATGAAATAAATTCTTTTTCAACAATTTTGTTTTGTAGGGGCTGGGATCATAGCTCAGTGGTAGAGCGCTTGCCTAGCATGTGTGAGGCACTGGGTTCGATTCTCGGCACCTCATATAAATAAAATAAAATAAAGGTCCATTGACAACTAAAAAAAAATCTTAAAAAATTGTTTTGTAAACATCATCATGTAACTCATCTCACAAGTTTAGACTTTTATATGTTTATTAAAATTACCTATAGTGCAAGATACTTAAAAACAATATAAAATGGGGACAAAGTTGTTTATGAATCTATAAAAATTGTCATATATGAATGCATTGTAAAACTAAATGAACTAATATGGTATTTCCTGTTGGGCACAGAGCAGGTTCTGTGGTCTGCTGGGGAACTGGAGCCCAGGAACCTGAACAGCTTCACTGGGCTTTTCATCTAGACTGAGTGGCCTTCCATTCTCCCTTCCTGACCCTGCTTCTCAGTTTTGCCATCTGAATCAGAAAAATTAGCCTTTTAATTTGATTTCAGATTCATTTCTTAGTATTTTACTCTGTGGCTTGAGAATGTTTCCAATCTTGCCCTCTAATTTGTCAAATTTTAGGATGGGGAAGTGCTTTCATTTATTTACATATTTTAAGCAAAATGAATATTCTTTGCAGTAACTAGGAGTCCTGCATAAACATAATCTGTACATAAAACAGAGGCCTGCCTTAGTAGCTGATTGGACCCCTCCAAAGTTAGGGTCTAACTTTGAGTGATTATATGTTCAGGCAGATAGTTTGAAGGCACGCTCAGCCAGCTTGCTAGCAGAAATGCCATGTTTCCTATACTAGTCATTTGAGATAATCATGGGCATGTTTCTGAGCAATCCAGGGGTACTCTTAGAGAAAATGTTTAATACCCCATATTTTTGAGGGAAAAGTAATGCCATATGTGAGGCAGTTGTGAGAAATCAAGTGTGTTTTCTCTTTGTTGTTTGTGTCCTATTTCCTTTATCTTTAGCATTGCACAGAGGGACCCAGAACAAGAGGAGGGAGACTTTAGTTGGGTGTGATCCTCCTGCCCTTCCCATTTTATTTGTTTAATGACATTTTCTCAGCTGTATAACTCCTATACAAATGAAATTTTAAGTCTCTCTCCTTTCTAATGAGATTGTCCTACCTGAACCCCTCCTACACTGAAATTCTGAAAATTCAGGGTCTATAGACGCTTATAGGCATGAGCTCAGCAAATAGCATGCTGCCCCCTCTTGATCACTCTGTCAAGGAAGGGGAGTAGAACAGAACCAGGCAGTGCTAATTGAAGTTATAGAGTAAGACCTAAACATTTCCCAAGGGTGGTGTTGGTGTTAGGCCCAGTCTGGCTGACATCAATTTCATCCTTTAGCTTGAAAATATTATGTGAGATTGTAAGCAGTGATACCACTCACTTCAACATAATCACATATCCATTGTTGGAACTGTTGCCTGCCTAAAATAGTGGCAAGGGCTGAGGGAAAGGAAGAGAAGGATATAGGCAACAGTATGAGGGTGGTCCCAGGCCCCTTGCATTGTGCTGTGTGTCAGAGCTTTCTGATTCTGCCTGCTTTGGACAGAGTTGGCTTTGGAACTATGCAGTGGCACACAAGGGACAAGGCTTCCCTTACTCATCTCTTGGGACTGGTTTAAGGAGGTTGGGTTTAAGCAGAAGTATGCATTTGCCCCCATGAAATCTAAATGAAAGTGTGAACCATTAAAGGCTGCCATCTCTTCCCTGGTTGGTAATCCTTGAAAAAGTAGCACCTGTTTAGACACTTGTGGAGAAGGAAGAAAGGCGAAAAGTATTCAAGAAAATTTAACAATCAATCAGCCAATCAATAAATATGTAAGTGCCTATTCTAGGCTCCAAGGAAATATGATATTGTCCTTGTTCTTAAGAACTTACTTGGAGCTAAGCTGGGAATGTACCTCAGTGGTAGCAGACTTACCTCGGGTATGCAAGGCCCTAGGTTTAATCCCAAGCATCACAAAAAGAAAGCAAAGATTAAGAACCTAATTGGAGGCTGGGGTTGTGGCTCAGTGGTAGAACGCTTGCCTAGCATGCGTGAGGCACTGGGTTCAATTCTCAGCACCGCATACAACAACTGAAAAAAAAATTTAAAAAAAAAAGAACCTAATTGGAAGGCTAAGGCTAACATGCTCACAAGATTGTCCATAAAGAAAGACCAAATTATATCTTTGAGACTATAAACACCATAGGAGCAATGTCAAATGTAAGAGGGTCACAGATTATAGCCCAAGAACTGAGAATGTGGAACTCCAGTTGCCCCTGTTTGATGTCCATCTTTTCCTACAAAGATGAAGGTGAGAGAAAAAATTAATGCTTCCTTTAGCATCTCTAATCCATACTTAGAAGAAAAAGGAAGAATGCTCTCTTGATCTCCTTTTTAGAATTGTTTAAAAATGTCTCTTTTGTTTTTACTTTTGTTTACACATGTAATATGTACTCTTTGAAAAACATTCTAAGAATACAAAAATGTATAATATAGAAAGTAAAAATCCCCCAGGTACTCCCCATATAATCACTGTTAACAAGTTATTGTATATTCATCTGGACTTTTTCCTGTGCACATACTACTTGCTGGACTTTCTAAAGAAAGGTATCCAGATTTATCATGACCAGCTACACATCACTATAGAATAAGAGCAAACAAAGCAAATGAAAACAGAGTTTGCAAAAAAATAGGAATGCACATTATTCTCTGTGTCTTTACTGGAGTCTGCTCTGTCTTCTCTCCCTTTTGCCTTTATTGTATTTGTTTCTCTTCCTTCTTCCATTGTTTCCACTCCTTTATAAGATTATAGAGGCCTTTCCTGTGGGTTTTTGTTTGTTTGTTTGTTTTCTTTTCCCTCTTGAACTGATGATACATTCCTGGTTATCTTCTTCTTTTTTTTCTATCTTAAGTTATTCTTTTGCTACTTATGATTATGTGTTTGCTCTTAAATTCTTGGTGTGTTTGATTTAAAATTATGGTCCTGTAGGATAGTGTGAGCCTAGTTCCTATGGAGAACAGTTTGACCATTAATGTCAAGGGTTGAAATGTTTTGGATTTTGATATTTCCTACTTATTAAGCATGAAACAGTATTCCTTGTCATTTAACCATTACACAAAAGATTGCAGTAAGAATCCCCAAAATGGAGATTATGAAATTAGAAGGGATTTAATATTAGGAAAAACTAGCTACGTGCCCTTCTCCCCTCCCACTGTCCACCTCCACTCCCCAGACTGGCTGAGAAACTAAGCAGTAGAGCATTTTTAAACTTTTTCTGCTCGCCTCTCACTTGACAGATTCTATATTGAAGACAAACTATCGAATTAAATAAGAGGGCAGATGCTGCTGTTACCTCTCTTCCCATTTAGCTGAGCCACAATGTGCTCGCCCCATCCACTTTAGCCCAGAGAAGAACCTGTCTAGAGTGCATTCTTCACATCTGAAGCACGCACAAACATCACTGCATTTTCTTTCACTTGGTAAAGGATAAAGGAAGAGAAGCAGCAGCTGCTGCAGCAACAGACAGCAAACAAGCCTCACTGTGGCCTCCCGTTGGCCTTCACAATAGGGGATTCAGAGAGCAAGCAAAAGTGGACAGTCCAAGACTTCTGCACAGATTCACCTGCCAAAATGACTAATTAAACTTTTTTTAAAAAAATATTTTCTTAGTTGTCGATGGGCTTCATTTATTTATATGTGGTGCTGAGAATCAAACCCAGTGCCTCACACATGCTAGGCGAGTGCTCTACCACTGAGCCACAACCCCAACCCCTAATTAAACATTTTTAAAAACTGTCCAGGTGAACTGAGAGTCTAACCACATTTCCAACTTTTTTTTATTTTTGGTACTAGGGATTGTACTCAGGGGTACTCAACCACTGAGCCACATCCCCAGTCCTATTTTGTGTTTTATGTAGAGACAGGGTCTCACTGAGTTACTTAGCACCTCACCCATTGCTGAGGCTGGCTTTGAACTTGGGATTCTCCTGTCTCAGCCTCCCAAAGTGCTGGGATTACAGGCATATGCCACTACACCCGGCTTCAACTAGTTTTTTTATTAAATGAAGAATACAATTGGGGATGGGGTACAACCAGTTCAGTGGCAGAGCACTTGCCTAGCATGTGTGAGGCACTGGATTTGATCCTTAGCACCACATAAAAATGAAACAAGTAAAATAAAGGCATGTTGTTCATCTACAACTCCAAAAAAAAATTTTTTTTAAAAAGAACACAATTGAAGAACTAGAAATGACTTTAAAAATCACCTAATCCAATTCTAACCCTACCTCTTCTAAAATACAGTGAGGCCCAGAAAGTTTGGAGGGTAGACTGACTTATCCCTTTTCTAACCTGTGTACATTATGATAAAATTTAACGTTTGTAAAAAAATTTTGTTTACATTTGTAAGGCATTGGTTATTGTGCCTTACAACAATAGCTCATCAGATATTCATAAATGATGGCAAACTGTACTTTAAAAAAATTTCTCCACAGTGTTCATGGAAAGCCCAAAAATTGTGTTCATTTTCAGAACTTTGATTGTACATCTAGTGACTGTTGACTCATAGAACCAAGATGTCAAAGATGAAGAGTTTTTTTTGGTAGCAAATTTCCCTCTTCAGTCCTTTGCCAAATAGAGTACATAGTAAACTATGATTCCTTTGATAATCAATTTGCAAAAAAAATGATTGGGTATTGCTTTTTATTATTAAGAAAGTGCTTAACTATCTAAAAATACTTTTCGCAAATTCTGCTTTATTTATGGAAGTCAGGTGTAGCATAATCTTGTTGTGCTATCCTATCTAAAGGATCTATTTGCCCTCTTCAGGTAAACTTTTTAAAAAATTTTTTTAAAAACAGCAGAATGCATTTCAATTCACAGTACACATATTGGAGCACAATTTTTCATTCTCTGGTTGTAAACAAGGTAGAGTCACACCATTCGTGCCTTCATACATGTACCTAGGATAGTGATGTCCATCTCATTCCACAATCTTTTCTACCCCCATACACCTTCCCTTCTCCTCCCTCCCCTTTGCTCTATCCAAAGTTCCTCCATTTCTCCCATGCTCCCCACCCACACCCCCATTATGGATCAGCATCCACTAACCAGAGAATACGTTCAGCTTTTGATTTTTGAGGATTGGCTTACTTCATTTAGCATGATATTCTCCAACTCCATCTATTTACTTGCAAATGCCATGATTTTATTCTCTTTTAATGCTGGGTAATATTCCATTGTTCATATATGTACCACAGTTTCTTTATCCATTCATCTATTGAAGGGCATCTAGGTTGCTTCCACAGTTTAGCAATTGTGAATTGTGCTGCTATAAACATTGAAGTGGCTGCATCACTATAGTATGCTGTTTTTAAGTCTTCAGGGTATAGGCCGGGGAGTGGGATAGCTGGGTCAAATGGTGGTTCCATTCCAAGTTTTCTAAGGAATCTCCATACTGCTTTCCAGATTGATTGCACCAATTTGCAGTCCCACCAGCAATGTTTGAGTGTACCTTTTCCCCCCTCATCCTTGCCAACACTTATTGTTGTTTGTATTCTTGATAACTGCCATTCTGATTGGAGTGAGATGAAATCTTAGTTTTGATTTGCATTTCTCTAATTGCTAGAGATGTTGAACATTTTTTCATGTCTGTTGATCGATTGTATATCTTCTTCTGAGAAGTGTCTGTTCAGCAACTTAGCCCATTGTTTGATTGGGTTGTTTGTTTTTTTGGTGTTAAGTTTTCTTGAGTTCTTTATATATCCTGGAGATTAATGCTGTATCAGATGTGTGTGTGGCAAAAATTTGTTCCTAGAATGTAGGCTGTCTGTTCACTTTATTGGTTGTTTCTTTTGCTGAGAAGAAGCTTTTTAGTTTGAATCCATCTCATTTATTGATTCTTGATTTTACCTCTTGCGCTATAGTAGTCTTATTAAGGAAGTCAGGTCCTAAGCTGACATGATGAAGATTTGGGCCTACTTTTTCTTCTATTAGGCACAAGGTCTCTGGTCTAATTCCTAGGTCCTTGATCCACTTTGAGTTGAGTTTTGTGCATGGTGAGAGATAGGGGTTTAGTTTCATTTTGCTGCATATGGATTTCCAGTTTTCTCTTCATCATTTGTTGAAGAGGTTATCTTTTCTCCAATGTACATGTTAGGCACCTTTGTTTAGTATGAAATAACTGTATTTATGTGGGTTTGTCTCTGTGTCTTCTATTCTATACCATTGCTCCACATGTCTATTTTGGTGCCGATACCATGCCATTTTTGTTACTATAGCTTTGTAGTATAGTTTAAGGTCTAGTATTGTGATGCCTCCTGTTTTATTCTTCTTGCTAAGGATTTCTTTGGCTATTCTGGGTCTCTTATTTTTCCAAATAAATTTCATGATTACCTTTTCTATTTCTATAAGGAATGATTTTGGGATTTTAATTGGAATCACATTGAATCTGTATAGTATTTTGGGTAGTATGGCCATTTTGACAATATTGATTCTGCCTATCCAAGAGCATGGGAGATCTTTCCATCTACTCAGGTCTTCTTCGATTTCTTTCTTTTCATTGTAAAAGCTATCTATGCTAAACCCAAGGCCAACATCTTCCTAAATAGAGAAAAATTGGAAGCATTCCCTCTAAAAACCAGAACAAGACAAGGATGTCCTCTTTCACCACTTCTAGTCCTTGAAACTCTAACCAGATCAGTTAGACAGATGAAAGAAATTAAAGGGATATGAATATGGAAAAGAAGAACTCAAATTATCATTATTTGCTGACAACATGATTCTATACTTAATGGATCTAAAAATTCCACCAGAAAATTTCTAGAATTAATAAATGAATACTTCTGTAGTTTTCATTGTAGAGGTCTTTCACCTCTCTTATTAGACTGATTCCCAAGTATTTTATTTATTTATTTTTTTTGAGGCTATTGTGAATGGGGTAGTTTTCCTAATTTCTTTCAGAGGAGCCATCACTGATGTATAGAAATGTTTTTGATTTATTAGTGTTGATTTCATATCCTGCTATTTTGCTGAATTCATTTATTAATTCTAGAAATTGTCTGGTGGAATTTTTAGATCCTTTAAGTATAGAATCATGTTGTTGGCAAATAATGATAATTTGAGTTCTCTTTTTCCATATTCATATCCCTTTAATTTCTATCATCTGTCTAATTGATCTGGTTAGTTTCAAGGACTAATTGATGAGAAGTGGTGAAAGAGGACATCCTTGTCTTGTTCTGGTTTTTAGAGGGAATGCTTCCAATTTTTCTCTATTTAGGATGATTTGGCCTTGGGTTTAGCATAGATAGCTTTTACAATGTTGAGGTATGTACCTCTATCCCTAGTTTCTCTCGTGTTTTGAATGTGAAACAGTGCTGTATTTTGTCAAATGTTTTCTCTGCATCAATTGATAATATCATATGATTCTTACCTTTAAGTCTATTGATGTGATGGCTTATGTTAATTGATTTCCATATGTTGAACCAACTTTGCATCCCTGGAATGAACCCCACTTGATCATGGTGTACTATTTTTTTAATATGTTTTTATATGGGATTTGCCAAAATTTTATTGAGAATTTTTGCATCTATGTTCATAGGGATATTGGTCTGAAATTTTCTTTATCTCTGGCCGGTTTTGGTATCAGAGTGAAACTAGCCTCATAGAATGAATTCGGAAGGGTTCCCTCCTTTTCTGTTTCATGGAATAATTTGAGGAGTATTGGTATTAATTCTTCTTTGAAGGTCTTATAGAATTCAGCTGAGAATCCGTCTGGTTCTCAGCTTTTCTTGGTTAATAGGCTTTTGATGGTATCAAAAGTCAATTTCTTTGCTTGAAATTGATCTGTTTAAGTCGTGTATGTCCTCCTGGTTCACTTTAGGTAGGTCATATGGTAGGTCTTTTCTAGGTCTAGAAATTTGTTGGTGTCTTTAGGATTTTCTATTTTATTGGAGTATAAATTTTCAAAATAGTTTCTAATTATCCTCTATTTCAATAGTGTCTGTCATATTTCCTTTTTCATCACAAATTTTAGTAATTTGGGTTTTCTTTCTCCTTTTTGTTAGGGTGCCTAAGGACTTGTCAGTTTTATTCTTTCAAAGAACTTGCTTTTTGTTTTGTCCGTTTTTTTAACTGCTTCAGGTAAACTTTAAAAACATCTTTGTGGTTTAGTTTGTGTGTGTGTGTTGTTTTTTTCTTGATACTGTAGCTCTACCACTGAGCTACATTTCCAGACCTTTTTATTCTTTGAGACAGTCTCGCTAAATTGCCCAGTCTAGCATCAAACTTGCAATCTGCCTGCCACAGCTTCCCAGTAATTGGGATTACAGGCATATGCCACCACACCTAACTAGTTTTGTTTTTCAAATTTGACAATCATGGAGCTTCAATTGCTGACAATATATTACCTAAAAGTTTTAAGTCAAAATAACTTGTATTTACTTTAAAAAACACTATACAATTACTACAAAGTTTACAATGAAAAGCAAGTCTCCCTTTCTACCATTTCTTCACCTGACTCCAGACTCAACCACTTTGAACTGTTTTGTTTCTAGTTACTGCTCAAAGCCATGCCAATTATAGATATTATACTTGGACTCTTTCTTGTACAGACTTTTTTTCTTGAGTGCATAAATTTTCCTGTTCAGATTTGGAACAGTTTCTTTCTTTATTTTTATGTTATTCCGTTGCCATCCTGTCATTATCTTGGACTCAGATTCATTTGTGAGTGTGTGTGTGTGTGTGTGTGTTGCTGGAAATCAAACCCAGGGCTGCCTTCATGGTAGGCAAGTGCTTTGCCACTGAGCCACTGATGTACTTACATCTTACATGCTTTGATTTCACCTTCATGTTGCAACAGTACATCTACAGGTAATATCAAAAAGAGTATAAGGTAATTTTTCTGATTGCTTAGGTTCTTTTATTTTGCTCTCACACTGATGGATAGTTTGGATATAAGATTGTAGTCAAAATTAACTGTTAATTTTTATTATGGTACTAGGGATTGAACCCAGGGCGTTACACATGCTACAGAAGTGTTCTACCACTGAGACACCTCCCCACCTTTTTAAAATTTTATTTTGACACAGGGTCTAAGTTGCCCAGGCTGCTTTCAGACTTGGAATCCTTCTGCTTCAGCCTCCCAAGTAGATGGAATTAACAGCTGTATGCCATCACACATGGCTCGATATTAAAGCAATTTTTATGAATGCTAAGTTTTGAGAAGAGCTAAGCAAGACTAAAGGAATATAAAAAGTCATATGTATATGCCTAGACATTCATGTCACCATGTATTTAACATAATTCAAACTTCTAGCCATGAAAGGAGATTAGTTGGAGGTGTTCAGTATACTCTTGTTTACATAAGGAGGTTATTCTGGATTGCCACATTATCCAATTTCTAACCTTAGTTCATGTTAATAATTGTAACTGTTGTAGGGCTGGAGTTGTGGCTCAGTGGTAGAGTGCTTGCCTAGCACCTGTGAAGCACTGGGTACAATCCTCAGTACCACATAATAAATATAAAGAAAAAAATAATAATTTTAACTGTTATAAAGTAGTATAGTCATTATAAGAATGAAATTAAAGTCCATGATTTCCAGAATTTATATATATATGTATACTTGCACATGTATGCAAAGTACACATGCAAGAATATGTATTGCATTTTTTTGTAATGAAAAGTATTGGAAACAACCTAAGTAAGTTACTGATGGAGTAACTTATGGCATACCATACAATAGAATACCATGCAGCTATTAAATCAGATAGCTGTAATAATAGCCAAGACATACTGTTTAAAAAAAGCAAATTATGCCTGGTGTGGTGGTGCATGTCCGTAATCCCAGTGATTCAGGAACCTGAGGCAGGAGCATTGCAATTTCAAGGCCAGCCTCAGCAACTTAGCAAGGCCATGAGCAACTTAGTGAGAGCCTGTCTCAAAAATAAATAAGGGCTGGGGATGTGGCTCCATGATTAAGTGCTCTTGGGATAAATCCCTGGCACCAAATTAAAAAGATGACAATGTGTGTAGTAGGTTACCATATATACATGACTACACACACACACATACACACACACACACACACACACACATATATACACCTCTATTTTCATTTATGAATATATTCCTGAAAGACATACAAGATATCCACTCTTAGCAAGAGCCTAGTGGACTATCATGCTTAAGAGTTGGTTGGCATACTTGATGCAAGATGGAGTGGAATTCAGGCGTCTAGTGTGCAGTTCTGGCTTTGCCACTATCTCATAACTTAACCTTACTTAACCTTTGGATCTGTTGTTGATCTATGAATTGAGAGCATAGATCAACTGCAAAAAATAAATTTTCAAAAAAAAAATCAAGTGAACAATTTATCACACAAAAGATGGAAAAATATTTAGTCTTCCCGGTAAGTAAAAGAAATGTAAATTTGAGATTTCATATCTACTGAAACTGTGTCAACATCCCATACCATTGAAATTGTTAAAATCAGCATATGGGTTCATATCTGGTGTTTTACCAACCTTTCTGAAAAATATGGTGTTTGTATAACTGAGCCAGAGATGTTCCTACACTTTGACTCAGTAACTGCATCTCCTGGGAATTTGTGTAAAGGAAATGATTTAACAGACACAAAAAAATATATATGTAAAGATATGAATTCATTTGAATATTATCTAAAATAGTAAAAAAAAAACTAGGTAAAAGATTTGACTTGAGTATGTTAACACGAAATATTCTACGTCTATAAGAATCATTTCAAATACCAGAAATGTTTTGTTCAAAAGAAAATACTTTTAAAACGGATACACGTCAGTGGTGGATCACTTAGGCCCTGGGTTTGAT
>PVHX01023337.1:0-25945 GCA_004024805.1 Geosciurus inauris
AAATATATTGAAAAAAGAAAGGAGAAAGGTGTATTTTGATAGTTGTGATTTCCCCCTACACTTTTGTATTTTGTTTTACATAATATCAGACTTGTTGCAAGTAAGGTATCCACATTCATATATCTAAGTAAATAATTTCAAGACTTCTATATACCTTGTTCTGATTTGTGTTGTGTATTTATCTTAGAAGTGTTTTTTTAAAAAAAAAAAAATAGATATAAGAAGTTGAGGAGTAGAGGGCAGTACCAGGGATTGAATGCAGGGGCACTCAGCCACTGAGCCACATCCCCAGCCCTATTTTGTATTTTATTTAAAGTAGGGTCTTGTTGGGCGCAGTGGCCCATGCCTGTAATCCCAACACTTTGGGAGGCTGAGACAGGAGAATCATGAGTTCAAAGCCAGCCTCAGCAACAGCGAGGCCCTAAGCAACTCAGTGAGACTTTGTCTCTACATAAAACACAAAATAGGGCTGGAGATGTGGCTCAGGGGTCGAGCACCATTGAGTTCAATCTCTGGTACCAAAAGTAAATAAATAAATAAACAAAGTAGGGTCTCACTGAGTTGCTTAGCTCCTCGCTATTGCTGAGGCTGGGTTTGAATACACGATCCTCCTGTCTCAGCCTCTCGAGCCACTGGAATTACAGGTGTGTGCCACCACACCCAGCTTGAAATCTGTATTTTTAAAAATACATGCATGTGTATATTTATTTTAACAGAAAAACAAAGCATCTTAAAATATAGCCAATGGAAAGAAAAAAAAGGAATTTAAACTTCATTTTGGGCACTGTTGGTATGTTCAGATAAAACGAGTTTTCCTACTTTTCCTTCCTTTTATTTCTGTTATGCAGGCGCGCGCACACACCTAAACATGTCTGGTGTACTTTAATGTCTTTGATCACAAACTCTGAAAGTCTACATCTGTTTCTCTAATGAATTAAAGCTAGATTTTAACTGATCCAAGTAGCTGAAGTTAAAATTTCCGGTAAAGCAGCATAAATTCCACCAAATTATTCTGTGCTATTTCAAGTAGTACCACTGATCACTGCAAAATCACAGACATGATCCCAGAGTGGCGGACCTGCTATAAGAGTACTTATTTCATGTGAATTTCAAAGCAGACTATCAAAGTCTTTCCTCATTTCACATGTCTGGTATTTTTAGGTAAGATATTAAACAGAAAAACAGGCTTCTTAATATCACCACATTTTTGAGTAGTGTTTTATGAGTTCTCGGTATCATATGAAGTGAGGTCTATTACCATAGAGATGTACTGATTTAAGTGCAACATGTGTTTTCTTTCAAACTTGTAAGAGCTGAAGTAGCCATTTTATTTAGAGATTTCTCTCAAGACAGAAAAAAAAGTATAAAGAAAAGAAATTCCTTCTCTCTTTTCATCAATAGTGTGTTATAGATTGTCACTCCTTAATCAGAAACTTCAGAAGCTTGCAGTGGAAGTTATTCTGTAGTTAAGCTAAGTGAAAATAAAAATCTAAAAATAAAGCATGTGCTTCATACATATCATCTTAATTTTAAATGGCTTCAAGAAAATTAGGTGAAGTAACTTAGTATCTTTTTATTTACAATATGAAATACATATCATTTTCACTAGTTCTCTTTCCCAAGTAGTTAGCAGACGTACTGAATTCTTACTAGTTGTAAATGCCTTAATAGATACTCAGATGGACTTGAATATATATATATATATATATATATATATATATATATATATATAAAATATATATATACACACACACATATATATACACATACACACACACATATATATACATACACACACACATATATATACATATATATATCCAATAATTCTTCTTTACTATATTTTTACTTGAGCAAGTTTTGCTTTGTTTTATCATTAGTTTGCAAGCACTATCAAAATAGGTTCAAATACATTATCATTGACTATTTTCTAAACTTTGTTTTCCCTAAATTTTCTGTTATATCAATCAGTATTCCCGTGGATAGTAGCAGAAACACAAGAAAAATAATGAGTCACAAAGGAAGAGTAGTTTACTAACTCCTGTAATCTAAAGAACAGCCTGGTGTTCATTCCTGAGCCTCAGGAAAGCCTGGACACAATACCTGAATGCTCCCCAAACCATGGGTAAAAAAAATCATGGAATAGTATTCAGTCTTCAAAAAGAAGGAGATTCTGCCATTTGTGACAATGTGGATAAATGTAGAGAACATTATGCCAAGGGAAATCAACTGACAGAAGAGAAAGCATTGCTTGGCCTCATGTATATGTGGAATCTGAAAAAAAAAAAAACAAAAACAACGTATAAACTGAGAGTAGATCAGTGATTACCAGTGTGGTAGAGGGGATATATAGGCCAAAAGGTAGAATGAATAAGTCTAAGTCAGTGGTACAACAGGATGACTATAAGCAATAACATTATATTGTATACTGGTAATTTGCCAAGTCAGTGGATTTTAAGTACACTTACCACACACAGACACACAAATGAATGAAAGTAATATAATTATACAAGATGCTGGACATGATAATTTGCATAAATATAGTAATCTCACTTCACTATGCATATTTATATGTATTTCACATCAGTACATCAAACTATCTTACTATATATCTGAAGATATTCATGAAAAATATAGTTCATGAAAGCCTTAATCAAGAGATAAATTGTGGTCATGAATCAAATACTTTACCATTAGAAAGTTAAATTCTTCCCATATATGCTTAAAGCAACCTCAACCAGCAGAATTTTTGGTAAATAATGTGAAGCTGAATCTAAAGTGGATATTAAAATGCAAAGAACAAAAATAAATGTACATCTTGATAAAGAGTAAGTTTGGAAGATTTGTGTATGACTAGAGTGGCAAAAATTAAATGGATGGCCAATACCAAAGGTTGACAAGGAAATACAGTAATCAGACACTAACAAGATTGGTGGTAAAAGGTCCAATCACCGTGCAAAAAGTAATGTCAATTTGTTATAAAGCAAATTATGCATCTACCCTATGGAACAGAAATTTCACATCTGGATAATTTTCTAAGAGATATAAAAACACTCATCAACAAATATATATATATGTTCAATAACTTTTATAATAGCCTCAAAAAGGAAATGGACCATGTTTCATCAATACAGAATGGATAAAATGCTGTGGAATAATACTCAGTAATGAAAAAACTGTATTGTGGATACATACAACATAAATAATCATCAAAAACATGCTGAGTAAAGCACCCTTACACATCTCTATTATCTGATTTCAATAATTTTAATTAAAGTAGTAGAAAGATTCAACGATAGAAAAATATGTGAAAAGTGATTACCTTTCATTGGTAAGGACAGAGACTGAACAGTAGCTGAGAAAATTGGTGATGGTAATGTACTTAATATTGAAGGAGGTTTGGTTTTCTCTATCAATTTGTCAAATTTATTAGGGCACTTTATATTTATGCATTTTACTTCATGTAAGTTTTACTACCCAAGAAAAATAAGAAATGCAAACAAATCAATTGAAGTATACTTGGTAATATACATGCAAAATGTTTATGGTAATTTTTCTGATGTACACAGATTAGTTTGGAATTTAACAAAATAACAAAATAGATCAATTCGAGGAACATGTTAATAGTATAGCCTAAATCAGTGGTCATATGGTATTAACTTGGAAACTTTTTCAACTTTTTTTGTCTCTGAAAATTTGTTAAAGAATATTGGAAAAGTCAATCTTAAGACAGAGGAAGCAAAAGAAAAATGTGAAAGAATACAGTTTTATTCTAATAGCCCCAAATCAGAAAAGACACTAAAATCCATTACCAGGTAACTGGCAAACAATTTGTTGTATTTTTCAAAAAGGATGAATTAATGCTGGACATGCATTAGCAACAGTGGATAAGGCTCAATATCATTAGGCTGTGCAAAAGAAGCTGGACATAAAAGGTATACCACATGATTCTATCATAGAAAATTATAGAGCAGGCAAAAACTAATATATCATGACATAAAGCACATCAGTTTTCCTTGGAATGGAGGGAAGTGAGTTACTAAAAATATGAAGGAATTCTGGATGGTAACAAACATTCCATATTTCAATCCTGATACTTTATATCTATTAACACCCACTGAATTGCTAACTTAAATTGGCAAATTTATAATATGGAAATTATGCTTCAGTAAATCTAATTTAAGAAAAATTATATACTTGTGTTGATGTTTTTTGTAACTTGTCACAGGATAAATTGTTTTCTGTTTTGCTGAGAACTGCAATAACTCCAATGTGTTGACATTTTCTCGTCTCCCAAAGCTGGCTATCTTTTAGAGCCCAAGTCATGTGCCCATTTCCTATATACTCAAGTACTTTGCTTCTTATAATAGAAATTCTTAACTTCTCAACCCAACTGATGGAGTTCTCACGCCTTAACAAATTCTGCATCATTCACTCAGTTACTCTCAAACACAAGTGCCAAAACTTAACCCAAGTTTAAAGAGGAAATACATGGACTCATGAGATACCATGAAGATTTTATTAAACAGAGCTCTACAAGGATGAGGATGCAATTGGCACCCAGGAAGACCTAGAATTAGTTAAACTAGGCAGTTCTTCCATGGCTCTTTCACCATCATCCTAACTTTAATATTTTATTTATTTATATCTTTATGAGGAGGACTTAGGTTTGTTTTCTGAAATTCAAGTCTTATATTGCCATAAATTCCTTTCTCTTTACTCCTCTCTATTTCTTCATTCTTCGCTCTGAGACATGCTAGTATAGAAGTATTTTTGGAGTGACATTCTATGGAACTAAGTCAGAAAATATTTCAGTAGACCTTTCAAAACAAATATGGACTCTTTTCCGTCTGCCTCTTCTCAGTCTTGTTTGTCCTTAGTTTCTCTATACGCTTATTTCTCTTGTGAGCCATAAATATAAGTAAAGTACCTTATTTAAGAAGAATAGTGAATAATCTGAGATTGTCAAACAAGTTTGCTAAAAATGTGGTGATGCTACAATTTTAAATATTATCCTTGTTATAAAAATTTTGTTAAAGAAGTACTTATGTAAGTGTCTTTACTTGACTCCTTGAGGCATCTTTGTGAAGAGAGAAGTAATCCAAGCAAAGTTTAAACAAGTGTATTTTTTAGCAGAAAAATACATTTAGGTATAACACATACTCCTTTCTGGAATGAGAAAATGCAGTAAATATATTCTATCTATATATAAATCAAATATTTTTGTAGTAAAGTTACTTATTTTCCAAATTTATATGTAAATTTAAAAAATTTTCTGACTCTAATTTAAAGAAGGAAAATCCTACGCTTTTAAACAAATGCCATTATACGGTCTTTATTTTTACCATTCTTTACCATTTTGTTCTTAAATCTCCTAACACTTTTAATTGTATTTTAAAACATTTTAAAGTTTAATGTTTCCAGAATTTTAAAATTTTCAATTAATTCTGTGGATGAAATTCTTATTTTTCACATATATAAATCAATATTGTATTCAGGTCAAGCAGATAGCAGATTACCAACGTTAATATCTATTAACTTGTTTCCCATCACTCAGAATTGGGTTTTATATTTCAGATAAATCTTTATGCAATCATTTCAAAAATAATTAATTCAAGTTTTCAAAGAAATAATAAAATCTTTAAATAATCAATATTCAAGATACAAATGGTTGACACTTAAAAGATTATGGTAGTGGCTATCAATTATTCAATGTGCATACCCAAAATTTATCCATTATATTATAGTATTTTGAAGATTAATAAGTCAACATCTTTCATTTATGAACAACTCCCAAGTTAGAAGACTAAAATCAGGAAAATAGAACAGCCTTTAAATGAACCACTAAAAGCAGTATTTCTCACCTGTTCCAGTGCTGTTTTGGGGACAGATTCCTCCTACAGCTGTAAGTCAGAAAGTTTGCTGTCAGCAAATATGACTCATTTCCTCACAGTTGGAACAAGATCTTTTAAATTTCAGGGTATGTTTCCTTAGCAGTATCTTTCATTACTTATGGATGGTACTTTGAACATTTATTTTTAAGTGTTCTGATTACTTAGAAATTAATACTACCTAGAAAAGACAAAGTACATCAAAATTCATGTAAAGAATTAGATGCTTGGATCAGTGCTCTACAGGCAGGGATTTAGTACATAACTCCCCAGTGATTAAGCTTTAATGTTGTAATCAGTGAAAATTCATGACTCTTTGATCTTTCAATAAGCATTAATTTGCATGGTAATTTACATAGTTAAATTGTGAAAATATTCCTTTGATCTTAGTAACCAAATGCCAAGACAAAATTTTGTTTTCTTATTTATTATACCAGTTTTACAATATGGATGTATATTTGACTGCACACAGTTAAAACACACAAAAAGAAAAAAAAAAGAACAAAGAGTTAAACAAGAAAATTAAATTCTCTTTTACATAAAGGCAGCCTAGAAGCAGGTAAGGATGTACTAGGCCATTAGTGACTAACATATGTAATTTAATGCTCTACCACCAAATATATGACTTGGAGTCTCAAGATTACCTCCTAGCCTAATATGGATGCTGGCACTGCAGGAATTAAATGAAAAGTTTATAGGCCAGGAGAAATAATAGAGGAACTCATGAAGCAACTTCCAACTGAGTTGGATCTGTAAGGATCTTTCCTGGAATTGCCATACACTTCTCTCTTCATCACTACTTTCAAACTGGTTACTCTAAACTAAGTTCTTTTCTTACAGGTTTTGGTTGAAAAGAGCAAGACATTGCTAATATAGGAAACATGATCTAGTCACACAGAATTGATGATCATACATCTAATGATAATTTTATTTATAGTGATACAAAAAGATGATTTTTTTAAAGTATCAAATTATTGAAACAGGACTTGACTCCTTATCTTGTGGTATTCTCTGTTATATTCTGGTGTGTTACATTATAGACTAAATTCTAAAGTCTCCCTTTCCCTCAATTGTATCAAGAAAAAAATATTGTATCCTCTTTTTGTCACATGATGAGTAAGATGTAAGATGCTATCTTTACTGTGATAAAATAAATGATCAAAATATAATTAGTTCTTGGCAGATTATCATGAATCATTGTATCTATAGATTCAATATTTCCTTTAGTTCACAAACTTGCCATGTCTTTCATAAATTATAAAGTGTTGTTCATGTTCTGTTTTCTAAATTTTGGCAAACTAAATTCATTGCTTTTGAACTTTCTTGATATTTTCAGCAATGAATTCAGTTCAAATAGAGAGATTTCCATCTATTCCCATCTACAACTTGCAGCAATCTATTGCTCCTCATGGGGCATGGAATTCCATCAGAATTTCTTCTATTTACCACGCATGGCACCATGCTTCTTATTCTCTGAAAAGGAATTTCTGAAACTTTCCTCTTTGCTCTTTGGAAAATTTGTCCTGTTTGACTTGAATTTGTCAGATATATTTTGAAAAATGTGACATTTAGATTATATTCCTTTTTCATTAACAATGAAATTATAGAGACTCTCCTATTTTCCTATGTTTTAGATAGGATTTCAAGAGATAAAATTTAAACACTCAAATTTAAGTTGTTATCTTGCTTGAAATAGCAAAGCTGTATTTGGTATATATTTGATGTAAAACAATAATAAATTTACGTTATTTTATCATCCTGATGTATATACTAAAATAATCTCAACATATGTAATATTACCTTATTTTAAATTCTTTTTTGTTATAACATTTGTGAATCTATTTCAGGAATTTTGATTCCATTCAATTGGCCAGCTTTTCTATCCTTATGCCAACACTGCACTTAAGTTTACTAGTATAACTCCATAGTAACTATGAAAACAGGTCATGTAAATAGTCGATTTCATTTTTATTTTTTTCAAAGATTTTTGTAACTCTTCTAAACCCTTTGCATTCCCTTATAAATTTTAGAAGTATCCTGTCCATTTCTGTAAAATAAAATGATTTTAAAAACTTCTCTGGAATCTTAATTACAATAATTCTGCCAAACCTGAAGATTATTTTAGAAATAATACTGTAAAATATTAAGCATTCAAATCTGTTAGGATAGAAAAGTTTTTAAAATATTTTGTAGAGTACATTGTTCATTGTACATTACATTTTTGCACATGTGGTAAATTTATTCTCTTATGCATTATATATTGTGATATAATTATTAAAATGTTATAATTTATTTTCTGTTTATTGAAAACATAAAGGGCATACATTTGACATTATTACTGAATTCATATTTTTAAAATTTGTTAAACTCATTTAGTTTTCTTTAAAATTCTTTAGAAATATATACTATGTTTTCTATAAAAATATAATTTCAAGATTTTCCTTTCAAACTTTATATAATTTGTTATTTATTTATTAATTGTTTGTCTTATTTTACTAGCTAGTATATACAGTACAAAATTGAATAGAATATGTAAAATTCAGAAAATACTATGCCTTGATGTTAATCTTTTGTGAAAGCAATCAATTGATCAGTATCAAGGACATTGTTAGTTGTGGGATTTAAGTATTTTAGTAGATACCCTTTGTCATATTACAAAAATTCTCTTATACATTTTCCTTTTTATTTGTTTTTTTTAGTTGTACATAACATTAGGGTTCATTTTGTGATAATTATAAAAGTAATTATAAAGGCATAAAATGTAATTTACTCTAATTCAGTCCCTAGTAGTTCCCCTTTCTCTCCTCCTGCAACCTCCCCTATACTCTCCTGATCTTTCTGCTATTTATTTTTACTTTTTTTGTTAGAGTGTTATGTATATACCTACTGGTGAGATTCACTGAGGTATACTTATATGTGAATATAGGAATGTTAGGTGAGATTCATTCCTCTGTTTTTCCCTTATCCTGAACCTTTTCCCTCCCACTCAGTCCCCATTACTTAGTCCAACAATCTTTCTTCTTTTTTCATGGAATCTCTCCTTTTCCCTTTTTCTCACTTTTACTAATTTTTTTTATCAATAGTAAGTGCTGAAGTCTACCAAATGTTTATTTCTGTGTCTATTAAAGTGACCATTTGAATTCCCCCTTCATTATTTCAGTGCAGTATATTTTTTTATTTTTAAATGTTAGTATGTCCTGGGATGAACCCCAGTACAAAAGCAACTTAAAATACATGAGCACATAAATCCTATCGATTTATCTATTTTAAGATACTTTTGTACTTTTGTACTTGGGTTCATCCCAGGGATGCAAGTTTGGCTCAACATACAGAAATGAATAACAATTCATCACATCAATAGACTTAAAGACAAAAATTACATGATTATCTCAATAGATGCATGTTTTAGTTTTTTTTTTTTTTTTCACTGCTGTCACTAAAAGACCTAACTAGAATGATTTTAAAACAGGAAAAGATAATTTGGGGCTCACAATTTCAGATGTCTCAATTTGTACACAGCAGGCTCCATTCCTCAGGGCTCAAGGTGAGGCTGAACATCATTGCATAAGAGTGTGGCAGAGAGCTGGGCACAGTGGCACAAGCCTGTAATCCCAGCACTTAGGGAGGCTGAGACAGGAGAATCGCGAGTTCAAAGCCAGCCTCAGCAACAGCGAGGCGCTAATCAACTCAGTGAGACCATGTCTCTACATAAAACACAAAATAGGGCTGGAGATGTGGCTCAGTGGTCGAGTGCCCCTGAATTCAATCCCTAGTACCAAAAAAAAAAAAGAGTGTGGAAGAGGAAAGCAGCTCACATGATGATCACTATGCACAGAGAGAGACACTGCACTCTCCAAATACAAAATATATAACCATAGTCACGCACCCAATGAACAACTTGCTCCAGCCACACCCCACCTGCCTCCAGATACCACTCAGTTAATTCCATTAGGGATTAATTCACTAATTAAGTTAAGGCTAGAATGCAATCCTTTCTCTTCCAAATCTTCTTGCAGTGTCTCACATGTGAGCTTTGGGGGACACCTCATATTCAAACCACAACAATGAAGAAAAAGCATTTGACAAAATACAGAATTCATTCATACTCAAAACACTAGAAAAACTGGGAATAGTAGGAATATATATCAACATTGTAAAAGCTATATATGATATATGAAAGGCTAACATCATTCTAAATAGAGACAAATTGAAAGCATTCCCTCTAAAAACTGGAACAAGACAAAGTTGCCCTATTTCCCCACTTCTATTCAACATAGTCCTGGAAACTGCAGTCACAAGAAATTTTTAAGCAGAAGAAAGAAAGAAAAGGGACACAAATAGGAAAAAAAAAGAACTCAAACTATACCTATTTTCTGATGACATGATTCTATATTTACAAGACACACACACAAAAAAAAGCCCAGAAAACTTCTAGAACTCATAAATGAATTCAGCAAAGTAGCTAGATATAAAATTAACAACTATAAATCAGTTGTGTTCCTATACATCACTGATGAATCAACTGAAAGAGAAATTAGGAAAATTACCCCATTCAAAATAGCCTTGAAAAAAATAAAATATTGGGGAATTAATCTAATAAAAGAGGTAAAAGATGTCTATGATTAAAACTACAGAACACTACAGAAAGAAATTGCAGAAGGCAGTAGAAGATGAAAGATGTCCCATGTTTTTGGATAGGCAGAATTAATATCAAAATGGCTATACTACCAAAAGCACTATATAGATATTAATGCAATTCCTATTAAAATTCAAAATGACATTCTTCATAGAAATAGAAAGAGCAATCATGAAATTCTCTTGGAAAAATAAGAGGCCCAGAATAGCCAAAGCAATCCCTAGCAAGAATAGTGAAGCAGGAGACACACAATACCAGACAAGAAATTATACTAAGAAGCTATAGTAACAAAAAATGTCATGGTATTGGCACCAAAACAGATATGCAAGACCAAATAGAAGACACAAAGACGAACCCGCATAATTACAATTACCTCATACTAAACAAAGATGCCAAAAACACACATTGGAGAAAAAATAGCCTCTTCAAGAAATGGTGCTGAGAAGACTGGAAATCCATATGTACAAAATGAAATTAAACCCCTATCTCTCACCTTGCACAAAACTCAACTTAAAGTGGATCAAGGATCTAGATAGTTGACCAGAGAACCTGTGACTACTAGAGGAAAACATAGGCCCAAATCTACATCATGTCAGCTTAGGAACCAAATTCCTCAACAAGACTCCTAAAGCATAAGAACTAAAGTCAAGAAACAATAAATAGGAAGAAACCAAACTAAAAATTTCTTCATAGCATAGGAAAAAATAACGTGAAGAGAGACTCTACTGAATAGGAGAAAATCTTTACCACCTGCACCTCAGGTAGAGCATTAATCTTCAGGATATATGAAGAACTCAAAAACTTTAATGCCAAAAATAAATAAATAAATAACCAAATCAATAAATGGTCAAAGGAACTAAACAGATATTTCACAGAAAAAGTATAAATGGTCAACAAATATATAAAAAAAAATTAGAGAAATGCAATTAGCAATTACAGAAATGCAAATTAAAATTACACTGAGATTTCATCTCACTGCAGTCAGAAGGGTAATTATTAAGAATAAAAGTAATGAAGTGAGGCCCGGGACCTCCTCCAGTTCCATGCCAGAGCCCCTGCCATCTGGCAGGAGCACAAGCCAAGGTCCAGGACCACCTTCAGGGACTACTGTGGGAGCCTAGCCAAGGTCAGGCCCATGATTGCTACCCACCAATCACAGGGGAACCTAGACCCAGGTGAAGGACTGCCTCCTGGGATAACTGCAGGAGACCTGGCCTAAGAGAGGCCAAGGAACGTCCACAGTTCTGTACCAGAGCTCCTGCTGATCAGTGGGAGCACAGGCCAAGGCCCAGGACACCCTTCAGGGACCTCCGCAGGAGCCCAGCCAAGGTCGGGCCTGAGATTGCTAATCATCAATCCGTCAAACCACAGGGAAACCCAGACCCAGGTAAAGGACTGCCTCCAGGGACCCCAGAAGCTGAGGCACGAAATTGCCCCCAGTTCAGTGCCAGAGTCCCTGCCAATCTGCAGAAGCTCAAGCCCAGGGCTAGACCCACCACCTAGAATCCCTGAGGAAGTTCAGGCCAAGATCAGGCCTAGACTACCCTCACTCGTCTGTGTGAAAGCCTAGGCCAATGACCACCCCTGCACATAGTGGGGATCTACACTGTTGCTCCCTTCCTAAATCCATCTTGTACACTGCAGCCATCCCCATAGTTCTTCCCATTTATTAGACTCTACCTTGGGTCAACAGACAGGGCTTCAGGCATCAGCCCACCAAAATGCTCCATCTCTAATCAATAAGCCAAAAGCCATTTTAGCCCCATCTCTGAAAGTGTTTGCATCTATCTTAGGCCACTCCCACTGCCATCTTAACACACTACTACTGCCACCATCTTTAGTGGCAGTAGTGTCCATCTGGGGACACCTGCTGGGGACTGGATGTGAACTCCAAGGTGAGATACAGGTAACCTGTAGTGTCACAAGATTATAGGATAGAAACCGCAATACCTCAGGTTGGCATTGCAAGAAAGGAAGATATATAATCAACATAAAAAAACAAGGGAAGAAAGTGCCCCGAATAAACCAAGATACTATAATAATAGAGTCTATTGATGGCACAGTTGATCAAATGTCAGAGAAAGAATTCAGAATGCATGTAATTAAAATGATCTGTGAATTAAAAAATGACTTAAGAGAGCAAATATAGGCAAAAATTGATCACTCCAAAAAAGAAGTTGCTGCATCTAACCTGCACCTCTCCCCAAGAAGTGCAGCCCAGACAACTCTGCAGAAGCAGCAAAGTTTGTTGAGGAAATAGGCACACAGGCCAATGGATTAGGGTCAGCTTTCCTTTCCTTCAGAGAGTGACCCCAAAGTGAGGGTTTCAGAGGTTATTATAGGGTGGGCTAGCTACATGACTCAGGAAAACATGATTTGGCAGATATTCAATCTATAGTTATTTACAGTTCAACTGTGACAGTGCCTCCTATATCCCCTTTCAGTTCCTGGAACTTTAGGTAACTGGCCAGGGGGTCTGGCATCCTATGGTTTTGCTCCCCTCCCCCCAACTGTGAGAAGCAAACATAGCAAAGCATTAATCACAGAAGCACAAAGAGCAGGTTAGCAGATACATGCAGGCCTAAGCCAGAGTGACTCCATTTTGAGTTTGGATTTTACAAAGTAAGATAGCAAATAAAGGCAACCAGGATTATACCAGCAAAGAGATAAGGTAGCAAATAAAGGTAGCCAAAGATTACTTTAAGAAAGAGCTAGAAATTGTGAAAAAAAAAATCAGAAATTCTTGAAATGAAGGAAACAATAAACCAAGTAAAAAACTCAATAGAAAGCATCACCAGCAGACAGATCACTTGGAAGACAGAACCTTGGATAATGAAGACAAAATATACAATTTTGAAAATAAAGTTGAACATACAGTGAAGATGGAGAGAAACCATGAACAGAACATACAAGAATTATGTGATAGCATCAAAAGACCAAATCTAAGATTTCTCAGGATAGAAGAAGGCACAGAATTTCAAACCAAAGGAATGCACAATCTCTTCAATGAAATAATATCAGAAAATTTCCCAAACATAAAGAATGAATTGGAAAATCAAATACAAGAGGCTTACAGGACACCAAATGTACAAAATTACAACAGATCTACACCAAGGCACATTATAACAAAAATTCCAAGCATACAGAATAAGAATAGAACTTTAAAGGCCAGAAGAGAGAGGAATCAAATTACATATAAGGAGACACCAATTCAGATCTCAGCAGATTTTTCAACCTAGACCCTAAAAGCCAACAGTACATGGAACATCATTTACAAGCTCCAAAAGAAAATAGATGCTAACCAAGAATCTTATACCCAGCAAAACTGAAATTAAAACCTTCCATGATAAACAAAAGTTGAAAGAATTTACAGCAAGAAATTCAGCACTACACAACATTCTCGGCAAAATATTCCATGAGGAGGAAATGATAATCAACAATGAAAATATACCAAGAGAGAAACTACACTAAAAGAAAAAAAAAAAAAAACCAATCAAAGGAGAAACCAAGTCAAAGTAACAACCAAAAATACAAAATAAACCAAAATGACCAGGATTACAAATCATATTTCAATAATAACCCTGAATGTGAATGGCCTAAATGCATCAACTAAAAGACATAGACTGACAGACTGGATTTTAAAAAAAGGACCCTTCAAGAGATGCCTTCAAGAGACTTACCTCAGAGGAAAAGACATCCACAAACTGAAAGTGAAAGGGTGGGAAGAATAGTATCACTTACATGGACCGCATAAACAAGCAGGAGTTTCCATCTTCATATAAGATAAAGTGGACTTAAAACCAAAGTTAGTGAAAAGGGATAAAGAAGGGTATTTCATACTTCTTATGGGAATCATACATCAACAAGACATAACAATCATAAATATCTATGCCTCCAAAAATGGGGCATCTATGTATATCAAACAAACCCTTCTCAACTACAAGAATCAAATAGACCATAACACAATGATACTTGGTGACTTTAACACACCACTCTCACCAACGGATAGATCTTGCAAACAAAAACTTAAAAAAAGAAACCATAGAACTCAATAAAACAATCAAAAATTTAGACTTAACAGACATATAGAGAGTATTCCATCCATCAACGAGCAAATACACTTTTTCTCAGCAGCACATAAATCCTTCTCCAATATAGATCATTTGTTATGTCACAAAGCAAGTCTTAGAAAATACATAAAAATAGAGATACTACCCTGCATCCTATCTGACTATAATGGAATAAAATTAGAAATCAATGACAGATTAAAAAATAGAAACTATAGGGCTGGGGTTGTGGCTCAGTGGCAGAGTGCTTGCCTTGCATGCGTGAGGCACTGGGTTTGATCCTCAGCACCATATAAAAATAAATAAATAAAATAAAGATATTTTTAACAAAAAAAAATAGAAACTATTCTAACACCTGGAGACTAAATAATACACTATTGGATAACACGTGGAAGATATTAAGGAAAGTATTTTTAAAAAACATTCTTGGAGGTAAATGAAGACTTCAATACAACATACAAAATCTCTGGGACACCATGAAATAAACCAATCCCAAAAAACCAAAGGCTGAATATTGTCTCTGATATGTGAATGCTAATACACATACAATTGAAGTATTATGATTAGACAAAGGGGAATGTAGGAAAGAGAGGGGGATAAGAATAGGAAATACAGTAGAATTAATTGAACATCATTTTCCTATGTTCAGATATGAATACATAATCAGTGTAACTCCATAATCTTGTACAACCACAGAATGGGAAGTTATACTCCATGTATGTATATCAAAATACCTTCTACTTTCATGTATAACTAAAAAGAACAAGTTAAAGAATATATATTCTATTTCTATTTCATTTTATTATATGCAGAGATTTATATAACCACCACTAAAATCAAGATATTAATCTTTTCCATCAAAATATGTTGTTTGCCTATACAACTATGCAATAATGAAACACACTATTCTGTAAAATTAAAAATGCACCATTAAAAATATTAATCTATTATATTACCACAAAAATCCCTTCATGCTCCAGCACTTTAATTATAGCCACTCACTGTTCTTAGCCCCTAGTACCACTAATCTTTGTGCCACTTCTATAATTGTGTCAAGCCATGAATGTTATATAAATTGAGTTATATCTTATGTGATGTTTAGACACTGGCTTTTTTTTTTCACTCAGTGTAATTCCTTGAAATTCAACCAAATTATCATACATATCAAAAGTCACAAACCTCACACACACTTAAAAGTTCAGTTTCCACTACAGAATAGAGAGATCACCTACTATGGAACATTACATAGCATTCTGTAAAAGTCAACATCTTAGTGGCTAATTTGGAAATCATGGCTAATTTGAATTAATGTTATCAAACAAGCTTTACTATCAAACTTCATAAATTTTTGATTGATTCACAAACAAATAGTATGTTCTTCCAAAACAAGTTTTAGAAATTTTAAGGAAACAAAATCCACTATTCAACCACAATAATATAACATTGTGTGGCACCAAGTCAAAATTTAACAAACATACAAAGAAGCAAGAACATACAATATAAAAATGGATTAAAAATTTATCAAAGAAACAGAAATGACATAAATACTGAGGGTAGTAGATATGGACTTCAAGATTACTATTATAAGTCTTAAGAATGTGCCCAAGCATATAATCAATAACAGGAATTAGTGAGAAATAAGAAGAAAATTGGAACTTAGGGTTAAAGATCCAAATGAAACTTCTGCATACAAAAATGTGAACCTAATGTGAAAACAGTCTATATATCCTTCAGTGAAAGAATGGAAAAGAAACTGTGAGTTATACTCTATTCACAACACAACACGATTCAGCCAAAGGAGATCTGCCATCTACCACACATGGTTGAATAAACCTGGAGAATGTTATGCTAAGTGGAAGAAGCCAAACGCTGAAAGAAAAGTATTGCATGATCTCACATACACCTGGATTTAAAAATTAAAAAGTCATATACAAAAAGATAATAAAACTGGTTACCAGGGATAAGAATAGTAGAAGAGGGAATGAGCAGTTGTAGGTCAAAGAATGCAAAGTAGCAAATAAAAGGATGAAAAGTGTAAAGACACACTTCTTAAGTACAACATGAGAACTGTAGTTGATAATGGTGAATTTTATTCCAGATTTTTGGTACAGAGTTCATTATAGCTATTTTTGCCACAAGGTGGGAAAATTAGTAACTCCATGAGATAATGGATACATTAATTTGTTTGAGTACATAACCAGTATATATACAGGTATATGTAGATAATCATTATATATGTCAGTTTGTAATATATAATAACATCATGTTCTATACTTTTAATATACAGAATAAAATTTGTTTTCAAAAGGTGTGGATGTCTATATAATTCTATAAATATACTGTAAATAACTGAATTACAGCCTTTAAAAAGATAAACATTATAATATGCTGATTATATTATAATAAAATTATTTCTTTGTGAAAAGTGAATTTTTTGTAAAAATTATTTCTCTTTGAATATCTGAAATAAACAGCTTAGACATTGCATTTATAATGATCAGAGAACATTAGGACATTGCAATAGCATGAAATGAATAGAACATAAGAGATTATGAAACAATATTGAGCAGTATAACTCACTTAACTATAGTCTGAAAAAGAAAGAAGGACGGAAAATATTTATAAAACCACTGGCAAAAAGTATTTCCCAAATTTGATGAAATTATAAACTCATAGATGAAAGAAGCTCTCATGTTTCCAGAAATGAGCTGAAAATCTCACCTAGGTATATCATAATCAAGTTTCCATCATCCACTGGTGAAAACAAAAAGGGTAAAAGCACCAATGAGATAGAAAGACATACAGAACAAGAAAGAATAACAATAGACTTCTCACATGAAATTCTGCTGGCGAAAAAGTATGGAATGGCAGTTGTGGAATGTCAAAAATCTATATTCATCAAAAATTACTTTCAATGAGCATAATAAAACCAAGATTCCTTTCAGATTAGAAGGAGCCTAGAGAATTTATCAGTAGCAGATATGATTATAGATATTTTAAAGAAATTCTTTAACTAGAGTAAAAATTATGGGAAGTAAAAATTACACAGAGGAATGAAGACTAACCAAAAGTGGCAAATATATAAGCAAATATATTTCCCAGTTTGTATTGTGTTAAATATAACTGTCTACTTAAAGTAAAATAATAATGCATTGTAAGGTTGTTATACAGCAAAAAGAATGAGGGAGGAGTGAAGGATGGAGTATACTGTTCAAGGTTCTTACAATGTCTATCAAGTGCTCTAATGTTATTGCTTGAAGATGGAAATACACACAAAAATCTATTATAAGCTTTAAAAACTCCCCAAAATAAAGAGAAAATATTAATCAGTAGTGAAGATAAAATGCAATCCTAAGAAATGAAATCATTTCAAAGGAAGACAGAACAAAAAGGAGCAAAGGTAGAAAACATACAGCAACAGGAGGCTGAAGCAGGAGGATCCTCATTTGAAAGCTAGACTCAGCAACTTAGCAAAACACTGTCTCAAAATATAAAATAAAAAAGGGTCTGGGGATGTTGCTCAGTGGTTAAGCAACTCTAGGTTCAATATCCAGTACCAAAATGAAAAGAAAAAGAAAGAAAGAAAACACACAGGAGAATGATAGGTTTAAAATTAATTTCTTCTGTAATTATATTAAATGTAAATGATCTAAGTATTCTGATTAGTAGATACTATCAAACAAATAACTCATTTTAAATACAAAGATAGAGAAGTTTAAAAAAATAAAGAAAAAGATAATAAAACGTCTCCATGCAAATACTAATTATAAGAAAACTGGAATGGCCCTACTAATGTCAGAAGTAGTCTTCAAGGTGAAGAGTTTCACCAGTGATAAATAGCAAAATTTCCATAAGATACAATGGTTATTTCATCTAGATGACATAGAAATTCTAGAAATGAATATGTCTAATAACACAGCTTCCAAACCTATAAACCAAAAATATAAAAGTTCTGAAAGCAAAATCCAGAAATCCAAAACCATAGCTGGAGATTTAAACACCCTGAGTCACTAACAAAACAAGTATATTTTAAAATTATTAAGAATATGTGCCTTGTTTAAAAACCCTAACAACAACTTGGCCCGAGTGACATGTAAAGTAGAAGAAACATATACAAAAAACACACACACACAAATGTTTGGAACTAAACAAAACCCCTCTAAATAACTCAACTGTCAAAAAAAAAGAATCACAAGAGGGCTGGGTTGTGGCTCAGTAGTAGAGCACTTGCCTAGCAAGTGCGAGGCTCTGAGTTTGATCCTCAGCACCACACAAAAAAATTAATTAATTAAATAAAGGTATTGTGTCCATCTACAACAATAACAAGAAAATTAAATATCACAAGATTTGAAAGAGAAAAAAACACAAGTCTGTAAGAATTCAGAAATATTACATATTTAGTTTTTATTGTGTTACGTCTATTTTTAACCAATTCCAAAATAATAAATAGTCTAATTATAATATTGATAAAAGTAATTTTATTTTGCAGGGGCTTGGGGTATATAGTTTAGTGGTAGAAGCACATACTTAGTATGCACAAAGCTACAAGTTGAATCCCCGACAACCTGCCCCCCACCAAAGAAGAGAATTTCATTTTGCTGAATATGTCCAAGAAATATCAGAAATAAGTGTATATAATTGGTTCATCTCAGAACTGAAAAACAAAAAGTATATAATGAGAAAAATAACTTACATCAGTGGACAGAAGCTGTTTGATAAATGGTCTATAGTAAAGAACTTCTCCTCTAACTTGAAAAAATAATAATAAAACTAAAAGTAAGCAACTAAACATCACAAGAAAATTGGAAACTAGTTTGAAGAGAATTGATGTGAAAATGCCATACATAGAACTGTGACAAAGAAGCGTTTAGTGGGAAATTTATTGCAGTCAATTCTTATATTAAAACAGAGGTAAGAATCAATTATTTCAGCATCTACCTTGGAAACAGAGGAACAGAATTACAAATTACAGAAAAAGTAAATAGGTAGGAGGAAATGATAAAAAAATGAGAGCAGAAATCAGTAAAATAGAGAAAATCAATGGAGAAAAATCAATGAAATCAAAAGCTGTTTGTTTCAAAATAATGGTAATTGTTACACTTCTAAACAGCCTTATGAAATATAAAAAGTATGTTCTCAGTGACTTGAAAGTAATTAATTAACTGAAGGTCATATATGTCATTTGACTTTGACATAAATTGACAAGATATATTAACAAACCTCATTTTACTTTCAGTGCATCATACTTATGAAAGAAATGAAAAAGCCTGAGTAAGTATAAGATCATGACAACAGCAAATGAATGACTGTTAGAACTGGTGATTTTAATGATTGAAAAGAATGACTAAAGAGTGGAAAAGTTGTGAAATTCTATATTTTTACTAAAATTACCTATGTACACACCTTTAGGGAGAACAAATGTGTATGGTTTACTTTATTTTCCACAATATCCATATGTGGTATAAAGATTTGCATTATACTTTTCTTTGTATAGATTTTGAATAAATATTAATTGGATAATGCATCATTATTACAGGAAAGAAGGAAGGAAGGAAGGGAAGAAGGGATGCTGGGAGAAAAGGATAAAGGAAGGAAAAGAGGATAATTGGCAGTTACTCAGTTACCTTCAACCAAAACTTCGAAGCAAAAGCTTCATGACACTTTCTTTGATGTTTCATTCATGCTAGGAAAGAGGAATGGAGGCTGTTACTATGAAACTAATGTTTCACAAAATGCACTCTTGAAAGCCTGGTACTTAAAATTTGACCCCTGCACTGCTGCTAGTTCACAGCTGTGTTCTCAGAACTGGAAGAGATGATGCACAAAAACAAGAAGAAGCAAAGAGCCATGCTTGTAGCAAACAGGTAGGTTAATTTTATGTCTCTTAGATCTAATTATAAAATTTGGGTCACATATTTTTTATGGTTTCATTTGATTTTATAATAATCCATTTTATTTTAGTTTACAAAAGAATTAATCTCTGCAATTTAGATTTTTAAAGTCTTTACTCAGATCATTTGAAAGCACTGCTGTAGAATGACAGTTCCTTTAAAAAATCTTGTTCTGTAAGCATTCCATGATAAGACTATTTTGAGAAATGTATCACCAGGTTTCTCTGATAAATTACAAGTGCATATTCAAGTGTTAGAGTCTATTAAAATTAAATTTTTCTCTTTAGTTTTCTTACCACACTATTTTTCAATTATTTTGGGGTATAGAATTATTTTCATATAATATTATTAAGATCCTAGTGGAGCCAGGTGCAGTGGTACAAGCTGTAATCCCAGCAACTCAGGAGGCCAAAGCAGGAGGATCCCAAGTTCAAAGCCAGCCTCAGCAACTTTGGTAGGCCCTGTCTCAAAATTAAAAAAAAAAAAAAAAAAAATCAAAAGGTCTGATTATGTAACTCAGTGGTTGAGTGCCTCTGGGTTCAATCCACAGTGCCCCACCCCAAAAAAAGATTCTGGTGGAAGAATGTTCCAAAAACACACTTTGAATTACATGATATGAGAGTTATGAGGAATTTTTAAAATTTCTGAAAGTTTTATGATTATACCTAAATATTCACTTTTTCAAATTTATTTTTATTAAATATACCACATCTCTCTTTTAAAAGTGGTGATGCATAAACATGAGATGTACCCTCTTAACAAAACTTCAGTAACACAATACAGTATTGTGAACTGCACCTTGTTGTACAGAATTTCTATAGTTTATTCATCTTGTGTAATTGAAATTTTACACACTTTGAACAGCATTTTCCCTTTCTCCTTTCTCCAAACCATTGGTAACCACCATTCTTCTGTTTCTATTAATTTGCTTTTTATTAATTCATATAAATGAGTTATGAAATATTTATCCTTCCATGACTACTTATTTCACTTAGCAAAATGTCCTCCTGGTTCATCCATATTGTTGAATATGGTAGGATTTCCTTTTTGTTAAGAATGAATAATAATTCATTGAATGTAAATGATATACCTGGGTTTGATCCTCAGCACCACATACAAAGCAATAAAATAAAGACATTGTGTCCATCTACAACTAAAAAATAAAATATTTTAAAAAAATATTTATAAGTCATCAGATAAAGGGTAAATGTCCAAAATACAGAAGGAAGTTCTGCAACTTGGCAGCAGCAACAACAAAAGGGCCAAGAGTCACATGAAAATGTGTTCAAAATCACTAATCATCAAGGAAATATCACTCTCAAATTCTTAAATATATTGAAATGAATTTTCAGTAATCTATGAGAACCTAGCTCTTGTTTAATAAACTACTGTTTGTAATAATAATTTTGTATTACAAAAATATATTGATTCTACTTTAAATAAGTAAGTTATATGTCATTTATTTTAATTATATAGAATAAGGAAGTTATTTAAAATCACATTACATGGTGAATGTGAATTGAGATAATGGGTTTAAAGTATATCATGATAAAAATTAAAAATAGAAAATAGTTTATTGCTCTTTAAATGCATATGTCTGAGTAGTAAATTTAATATTTAAGCTTTTCATAATAAACTAAATATGTTTTGCCATAATTATCTAAGATATTTTAAATTCAACTTTCATATGGCTTTTTTTCTTTACTCTTCTTCCATCCCCAACCCCCCCACCACATTGCTGAGATCAAACCCAGATGCTAGGGCATGCTAGATAGTATAGCACTGAGCTAGCTATACCTACAGACTGAAATTATTTTTTTAATTTGCTTTGAACAAACCAATCAATATTGTTGCTACCAATTATTATTACACCTCCTTCATGGAATAACATGGATAATTTTATTTATCTGATACTTTCATCTGTATGTTCTTGGGAATATATTGATAAGAAATTATTTTAGCATCTAATTTTCAAACTTAATTATATATAAAGTTAAGGAAGAAGAAAAACATTCATTAGTATAACACAATCTTCCCTAATTCCAGAAATATTCAAAATGTCAATCTGTTAGAAAGTTTTTCTATCCTCACAATTTTCATCCCCTTTGGAAGATAAACATTAAAATAAAAATGACATACCATGTTGGAAAATTGCCAGATATAATTAATTAACAACATTGCATGTTGGATAAATGAAAATAATACTTTTCTCTGATCCACTAATAAAATATAAGTTAGTTCCCACACCTTGTTTTTATATTGAAAGTGAAAATTCTATCATATAGAAGATTTGACTTCCTTTTTATATTTACTTCATATGGAAAAGACTGGAAATGTGAATGAAATTCACTTTAAGCATAAAATACGTTATGTCTATAAAATACTCTGTGATTATTTCTAAACGTTATGGTTTACTAAAATCAGGTTGTCTATTTGTACATACTCTTTCAAGTTTAGAAATACTGAACAATATCTGAATGAACCAAAACATTCTGCTCAAATTTTAGATTTGCAAGAAATATTTCAGGAATTTGAGATTCCAAACAATGTCAACATTGATTAACTTGGCTAATTGCATTTTCTCATTTATTTTGTAGGCAAATGCCTTCAACATTAAGGCAAAAGGTTTTCATAGAAACTACATCTACAAAGCAGGAACATATAACTAGAGTTCTGTCTGAGAAATTAGCTTCAATTTATTGCTACATAGACAAGAAGCAAGTTTCCCAAAGGAAGCAATACAGAAATATTACAAGTGTGATCTTCAATTATATGGAATTGTGGTACAGGTGATACATTAGAAATACACACTGTTATAACAAACAACCCAAATTTAGGATGCAAGAATCTGAAGGAACAGAACTCTTTTCTTTGGAGTCAAGTAGGGACCCAGACTCCTGCCATCATTTGTACTATCTACCTTCAGGTCCTTTTAGTTCTCTCCATTCAATATGCAGGTAAAGGAAAGCAAACTTTGCCCAGGGATTTCTGTTAATTCAGCAAGCAAGAATTCCAAGTAATGCATAAAAAATGTAAAAATGATAAAGTATAACAATATACAGAATTAATGAATAAGATCATGAAGATATCATACCAGTTACTGATATTTGACTTTCCTTTTGGCAGTCCTGACATGGAAGCCAAATTAGATAATGGATGTAGAATGTTGTATGTATTATCATATATTATATATTTGTACAGTACAATTCTCAATATTAATATTATCAGTATTTATCATTGTTATGTTAAAAGGCTTAAATATGCTCATCATTTGAGTCCATGTTACAAAGTGAAATTATTTTCATATAATGTATGTCACAGATAGATAAAACATGGTTATCATTTGTCTAGGAGAATGTTTGAGGGTTGGGGGTCTGCTACAATTTCATCTGTTTCATTTGCATTTCTCATACTTGTGAATTGTTAGGCTCTGAAATGGAGTAAACTCAATAGTAGCTATTGTTTCAATAGAGAAGAATTGCTACAAGCATCTTTCTATCTTCTATGTCAATTTACTACTATCCAAAATAAATCACAAAGAATATAAACATGAAATTCATGTGTATGTTTTGGTCTTACTGTGTTAATGGTAAGAACCAAGCCAACTCATTCAGCTACTTTAGTAACTACATATGTTTCACTAAAATAATGTTTTCTAAGCCGGGGACGGTGGCGCAAGCCTGTAATTCCAGCACTTAGGGAGGCTGAGACAGGAGAATCGCGAGTTCAAAGCCAGCTCAGCAATGGCGAGGCACTAAGCAACTCAGTGAGACCCTGTCTCTACATAAAACACAAAATAGGGCTGGGGATGTGGCTCAGTGGTCGAGTGCGCCTGAGTTCAATCCCCGGTACCAAAATAATAATAATAATAATAATAATAATAATAATAATAATAATAATAATGTTTTCTAGGTCACACTCTGTTTCTGGACTTTCAGTACATCCAACCCTACTGGAAAGAAAATCTAGCACAAGGGGGTCCTGTGTCAGGATTCTGGAAGTTTTCCAATTTTCAATTATCAACAGAAGAAGTTCTCTTGAGAATTCTGCTGCTGAGCTGAGAGTTATGACAGGTAAAAAATAGCACAATGGAGGAAAATGACTTCAGCATTATGACCAAAAAACAATATCACATTTTACTAACAAGTGAACGAAAGCCCTGAAGAGTCATACAGAAGCTTGGATACATAACCCTGGGACTGACTTGAGTTTGAATTTAGAACAGGGAATACATAAAGAGAATGATTTGAAGTCATTTTGAATTTACATTCCTTTTGTTTTCTTCAATTTAATAACAGTATTTACCAACTGTTTTATAAGTATTTTTCCTCAAGCTTAAAAAGTCTTACAAAGAGAAATGTTTAAAACAGAAAAAGAGTAACCCAAGCTAATGAGTAAATTCCAAATGTCTATAGTTGTAACTTATGAGGTTTCAAGTGAAAGAAATCTTCAAGGGAAAACACAGGACTTCTCTATCTGAATAAAATATTGTCCTTTTGTAACTTTTTTTTCTATTTCATTTCTTTTCTTACTCTTTCTGGTCCTTCCAGTACTGAAAACTACCTGTCAGTAACAGATAGAATAGTTAGCCACAAATGTTGCAAATTTTGCTGCAAAGGAAAGTAGACTTTCAACTTTATGGCTTTAACAGCTACATGTGTCCTCAAGACATGTGAGTTGCTTGGACAGGAACAGATTAAAGTAAGCATATGCTTTCCTCAACGGCCCTGCCCAGGAAGTCTGGTTCTTCTGCTAAAATAAGACTGCCATTTAGAGCAGGTGGATTCTGCTATTGTTTTTTTTTTTTCTCCTTCCATCCTCAACACCTTTCAGGAATAAGAAATTAGGTAAGACCAATTTACCTTCCCTAGACAGGTGTCTCAATTCTTATTTGAAGATCCTTGATCAAGTAAGACAAAAAGTTTCAGGTAATTTTCTTAGAGAAAAGCTTCCTTATTTCCATCCATTTTTAAAGAACTGAAAACATCTATTAAAATAATCAACCACTACTAAAATATAAACTAGAAGGAAGCTCTTCCAAACTAGAACACATCTTTCAAAGCTATGCTTGTTTATAGAACAAACTTGCCATTCTTCCTCAAGAAAGGTGTGGTGATATAAATGACTAGGTAGATAAGTTATATTTTTTGTGTAGTATTTGCAGTGGGTCCTTTAATGGCAGTGTGGCTCATCCAGTCATGTGGCTACACACAATCACACTAACTGCAGATGTTCTGTGTTAGACTGAAGCCCAACCTCACAAAAAATAATAAAGTGGTAGTTCATCTTCATCTCTATTCACCCTCTTGTCAGGACTTCCTTTTACCCTTTGTTCATTGCTGAAGGGCCCTCTATTCCCTTCCTTACTCATAATATTCAGTAACTATAAGAAAATAAAGCAAAATCTAATTCCTGCCCAAAGGATAGTTGACAGTCTTATGGTTCCAACATCTTTCACAA
>PVHX01023338.1:0-25933 GCA_004024805.1 Geosciurus inauris
GTCTAAAACATAAACCCCAGAAACATCAAGGCTGAAATCAAAGCGGGGATGGTTGTCGCCCGTAGAGAATATTTGGCAGTATTTGGAGACCTTTCTGATTGTCACAAGTGGGACCAGGAAGATGCTATTGACCTAGAGATTAGAGGCCAGGAATGCTGCTAATATACCCACAAGGTGCAGGACAGACTCCTCCACCCTGCAATAAAATCAGTCTGAAATATCAAGAGATTGAGAAACTCCTGCTTCAAAGAGACTCCAGAAGGAATTATAGTCAGAGAAGTCTTATCAAAGCTGACCTGGGAGTGTAAAGAAAATGTGAGTTATTTCCCCTTATGACAGAGATTTCAATCTAATAGTTCAGGTGTCCTGTCATCTGTCAGAAGCTGAGCTTTTATAAGATTACTATAAAAATGGATCTCCTTTTCTTGCAAAAGTCAAAACATAGTTTAAGCATAACCTCACAAATACCATTTTTATGTAGATCAGAACCTTAGGTTTTTCACACTTTACAAAAAAATTAGTTGACACTGAGTAGGAAATAAGATAGGAAGCCAGCTGTGTGGAAGACCTTCACTCCAGAGGTGGGAAAACAGCACACACACACACACACACACACACACACACACACACTTGTTTTGTTTACCTGTGACAACACTGAATTCCTTCTGAACCCTGTGCTCCTGGAAAGCAGCTACTGTTAAGAAATCCCCCTCAAGCCCTGTTGTGAACCAAGAAAGCACAAACCCCAAAGGGCTGGGCTACCCTGGTAAATATTCCTGGAAACTTGGATAGACTCTGTATCCATCTTTCCTCTACAACAAACTCCAGGTTTCTCCTTTGGAGATGGTCTTCATTAATAAATGTTTTCCCTATTGTGGAAGGCTGAACAAAATCAGCTCCTTCATGGTCTTTCAAATCCTATCTATTCCCATTTCTTTCATTATATTTTAGAGAGCTAGGTCAGGGTTGCTGGGGAGATTATTATCTCCAAATCTCCTGCAGACCAAGCAAACTGAACTGAGACAAAGAAGGAGTTGGAGTTCACACTCCCACATCCTTCTTGATGATGCTCTGGCAATTTCCAGTTTCTGTGGAGTTTGTAATGAGGGCTTCACCCAAGTTGGGATGTTGGTGCTTTTTCTTCTATACCTCCACTGCTCTGCTAGGTTAACCTCCTGCCTCCTCTATCTGTGGAGGGGACTAATGTGTGGGTCAGTTAGGATGAATCCCATAGGATAACCATGGATGAGGTGAAGTGATGGATGGATCCCCTGTTCTCTACCAGCTCTGAGGGATACTGCTGGTGGACATATGGCAGGGGAAGGCTCATCTCCAAGCATTTCCCTTCTAAACCTTTCACATATCCCCCCACTTACCTACCTCCCCTGCCTCCCCTGCCACTTTAATCCAGGTGCCCCTTACACTATAACTCTCTTCCTAAATTTGCTTGCCAATCATTATTACCACATAAGCATTTAAACTCCACCTTCTCTGGGGCTTTCTCTTTGGATTCTCAAGAGCATAGTTTGGAAGTCAAAATACTGAAAGCTAACTCTTCTCTTAACATTCCTGCATTGAAATTCCTCTTTCTCTTCAAGCAATGCCAATAGACTGTAAGCAGAGACAGGGTCAGAAAATGTGGGCAGGAAAATAAAAATAAAGATAAATGAAAAAATTAATATGAAGTGAAATCTTGGGACTGATTCTTTCAGAAAGAATCAAACGGATAATCATTCATTGCATGTATTGGCAACCAGGTGGGTATAAGGTATAAATTAGGAAGAAGAAAGGAAGAGAATTGGAAAATTTTGAGCCAGAGTGACTCTAAGGATTGAGGTGGCTACGGTGGTAGGAAGGGACAATCTGGGAGGTGACGTGGGTCTAGGAAAGATGTAGACCATGACCTATGCCTAGGTCTTGTTGGGGCTAAGGTAATAGGAAGACATCAGGTAGAACATGGAGTTGGAGATGTGGACAGGGGTTAGGGCTGCATCCTTATTCATCAAGACCTGTGCTAGCATCAGATGTTACATTAGCAGTCCTTGAAAGTAAGGCAAAATTCATTTGCCCAGAGACAAATAGTAAAGAGGGAGGATCAAACTGCTAAAAATCAAAACAGGGAGGAGCTGCCCACATTGAGGAGGAAAGAATAAGAAGAAAACTCAACAATGATAAAATAAGAAACAAAAGTGTACTTTTGAGATAATTGGAGAATAAAGGGAAAGATACTGAGTCTCAAAAGAAGTGCCCATAAAACTACTGAATTGCAGAAAGCACTCAGGAATAATTGTAACTCCTAAACAACATGCCCTGGGTTGTGCCCTTGTAAAATGAGGGAAATGCTCAAGTGCAGGGGAAACTGGCACTAAATTGGCTCCTCCCTGGCTTCACCTTTTGTCCAGCCCTCAACACTGGCCCTTTATGAATGTTAACACCCCGCACCAAAGGGTAGCAGCCTTTCCCTTTGGAAATTCTCCCTTGAATGCATATTCCTTGCTTTATCCCAAAGGCGTGTCTCTTGAGGTAGCCCCTATTCTGCCTTGACTACATATCTACTTTCTTAAATAAATCTCTGCCTATGTCTTTGGCATGTCTTGAAATTCTTCTCCATCACATTTGCCAAGAATCTTGCTGGTCCTGAATTAGGGTCCCCCTTCTCTCTGTGAACTCCTAGAACCCTTCTTTGGAGACATAGCATTTCCCATGACATTTTCATATGAATCCCAGAAAGGCTTTTTGTCAAATTGGAGAAATAATTGCTGAATGCTGTCTGAATGCTGCACAGTGATAAGATAGGTGAGTTTGAGAGAAAGTTGTTGAGTTGGGTCATCAGAACATCACCAGGGATCTCCCAGAACAGGGAGATTGAGCTGGGAGTCGGGGGATAGAGTGCAAACTAAACCTTGGACACTGATTGCCCTTCCTGAGCCCTGGGAAGCCAATCAGGGAATTTGGCAGAGCTTGTAAGAGCATCCTTATTCATAAAAGTCACCATTAAACAAACTACCTTTGAGCTAACCACTTTTTAAATAAAACTTTATATTCATGACTTGAGTTTCGAGAGAATGAACGAGGAAAGCACTAAAATTAAATTCCAAATCCCTGGACCAATTGACATTATGGTTCTGCCTTCTAGCAACTGTGAGCCCTTGGCTCTTATATTTCTTCCTCCATAGAAGGAAGAAATAGAGTACTTGAAGGATTACTATTCAAAAAAATTGTTTTGTTTTGTTTTTACTACATTACAATATATAATATGTAAGATACTTAATACAAAATTCTCATAGAAAATTCCATCAAAGTAGTCTAGAAACAGGAATGCTGAGATTTTATTTCAAAATCCCATAGTAATGACAGAATTCCTAGTTTTCTAGGCTTATAATAAACAAAATTAAATTAAGATGATGTGCTGCCCTTCACACATGGAATGCTTATACTTAAAAGAAAAGCAGATCCTCAGGAACACTAGTTCATCTTTGATTAATTGGTCTGACTCCATGATTTTCCCTTTGGAGTTCCAAGCTTCTCAGCTGGGGTACATCTCTGCAGGGCAAGGAAGCTTGCCCATGGTTACCTAAAAATGCAGTAAGCCTTCCTGCATTTTTGCAGGAAGAATTGAATATCAATTACCTTCAGATTTTGAGTAAGAAGTATTTTCTGTATTATAGCACAAGGTAATGGGATACATTATGCTTCAGGAATGCAAAATAAATGCAATGTTTGGGATAAAGCCCAGGACTCCAAAACCATTTCAAATTCTAACTGTGTGGTTATTTGGGGCCACACAATCCCAGAGCTGACAATTTTTTAAAAACTCTTATCTATTAAATGCAATTCAGTGAGAAAGTTTGACTTGCACTGTTACATTACCTCTTTTCCTCCTTTTGACTAGCAAAGACAAAGTCCATGCTACCGCTTTCTAGGATTGCTATTCAGCACTATGAACAGGATCCCCTTCTTAGAGTAGGTTGTTCATTGACATACCCACAATTAAGTGTTTGAATAGCTGCCTGTTATGCTCATTTTCATTTTTGTATTATTCCCCCTTTATTTTACCAAATCTTACCATCTCATTTAGAACAGGGCTATTCCTAAGTTTTCTAATGCTCCTGAAAAATGTCTATCCTTATACCTGGCACTTAATAGAGTCAAACGAAAGACTATAGATGGCTGATTATTAGCATTGGTTATAATAAGTCACATTATGGAAATTTATTTTTTTAAAGTACTATGGTAAAATACATAATCTCATCTGATTTTCACTAGCACTTAGTGAGCTAACTCCAAAACACAAATCACAAAGTCAGAAATAAAACCATGCCTTCAGCCAAGCTCCATGGCGCATGACTGTAATCCCAGTGGCTCAGGAGGCTGAGTCAGGAGGCTCACAAATTCAAAGCCAGCCTCAGCAAAAGCAAGGCACTAAGCAACTCAGGGAGACCCTGTTTCTAAATAAAATACAAAATAGGACTGGGGATGTGGCTCAGTAATCAAGTGCTCCTGAGTTCAATCCCAGGTACCTCAAAACAAAAACAACAACAACAACAACAAAAACTATGCCTTTCAGAAGGCTTTTCATTTAAACAATCCAAAAATAATTACCGAGCATCTCTTACATGGCAGGCCTTCTCTTAGGGGTAGGCCTTCTCTTGGGCTACAGAAAAACAGTGTGTATATAAATTCAGCTCAACCAGCAGGCCACGTACACATACCCTTCTGAAGGAAGAACCCAGATGGTAAATAATTGCCAAAATATTCACTGCTGAAAAGAAATTCAGGGAGCCACAGAAGCATACGCTGAGGAGATTCTTGTTTCATTAGTGAATACTAACTTCCCACTTGCTCTTAACAAAATCCCTAGACACCCCTCTTTGGGTGCACCAAGTCCATTTTATACCAGGAGAAGAAAATATGCCTTGGGAAGTGCTGGAGCTGAAATAGTGGAGGAACTAAATAATGGGAACAAATATTTAGACAGAGATCTATTCAACATGTCTCAGAGGAGGAGGACAGGTCCAATAAAGCCTTATTAACATAAGAATATGCTTCTTTTTTATTATCTTGTTAGACATACACTTGAATTTTGATGGGGCAATTTTCAGGCTTAAATGCTTGATTGCTACTAATAGCCAGAGTAATAGCACAACTGTGTTTAGATTTAATTTATAGGCATTTAACATAACTTTAAGTATGGAGTTCTCCAAATGCACTTGCTATTTCCCTAGGGCTAACCTATAAGGACATCAAATCCTGCTGGAGTAATTGTAAGCAATGCAAATGGCCCCATGTACTTATCTCAACCTTACAGACCCTTTGTAATACAGAGGGTGATGACCAACAATTCTTAACACCACTGACAGGTTTTTCCCCTAGCAATCTTGTTTTAGTAGATTTTCAGTAGTATAGACTAGTTAAATTTGATTTTTCAATTTCTTTGAGCTTTTTAAAATAATTCCCTTACCTTTCTCAAACAGGATGTTGTGACAACATCCTGTTGTGCAGTTGAGCCCGTGGATTTCACCTGCAGTCCACCAGGGGCCGCTGCTCTGCAAGTAGTGACATCTCCAGGGACGGATCAGCTTTCTAACATCAAACAGGACCAAGAAACTGCTGCAAAAATATTAAAAATTGATATTTTTCAACAGTGAAACTACTCTGCTAAGTGAAATAAGCCAGATACAAAGGCCACGTGTTCTATAATTCTATTTATATGTAATTTCATAATTTGAGGTCATAAAACTGATCAGATAAGAAACCACCTCAGGCCTCAGTTGAATCTTGCGTCAGAATGGAGATATCTTCTGACCTGGGTCTTATATTCTCATACGTCCGGCCCCCACTTGACACTCTTGCATCCCACATTTTTTGACGGCCCTGGCGCTGCAACCGCCCATGTGTCCTGGACACAGTGCAAGGGACCCTGCAGGATCCTGCCTGGAAAAGAGAATTTAACCCCCAGGAGGCCAGGGGCTGGTAGACAAGGCCACCTTCCTCTGCCCTTGTCCAGACAGTCCTGAGGTGCATCCTACACAGCTCCTTAGAAGGTTCCCAGGGAAGTTGAGAACCAGTTCCTCAAAAGTGACAACTCAAGATCACAGCCACTATAAGGATCCTCTTCCTTTCCCTTTTCATTTGTCCCTGCCCTACTCCTCTTCTCTGTGGTCATTTCCCAAAATAAATACGAGAACACAAGCCACTGTCTTAGGATCTGCTTTCCAGATGGGAGATCCTACCTGACCAACAAAGCAAATCAGACAGGAGAAGGGGGTCACTGTGGTGGTCAGCTCCTCATGCAGCTCCCGGCCTGGGCTTTATGCTAGAGTCAGATCCACCACTCCTGCAGCAAAACCTACTGCGGCATGATGCTTTCGGGTCCTTTATCTCTAGATTCCCGTGGCCGCAAGCATGAGAGGAAGATAAGTGGCCCTGAAGTTGGCCATACCTGGTCCCAAACCAGGGCAGCACAATCACCACTGCCTGTGTAATGTGGCACAGGATCTCCGTGAAGGCAAGACAAGCCTGCCACTTTCAGATCTTGCCGGAGGATTAGATGAGTAAATCTTCAGACCCAATTATAGAGTAGATAGCTGTAGTTGCCTCCCCAGAGCACACATAGTTTCCTTCTCCCCTGCCTAATGTTATTTCCATATGAATCTAGAAAGGAGCATGAGTTTTGACAGCAAATGGATCTGATTTTAAGTCCTGTGTCCCCTGTTATTAGCTGTAAGGTCTTGGGCAAGATCTTCATCTCTTTCTTCCAGTTTCTTGTATCTGTGAGACAAGACTCATAAACTTGTTTCAGTGAGGTTTAAATGAAAGAGAAGATATGTACCCATATATTACCCATGCTAAACACTTACTTCCTTTCAACCAGTCTATACTAACGCACACAAGTTCTAGCTTTCTTTCAAATTCCATGTTAAGTACTACCTTCTGTACAAAACCATTTCTGATATTCTCGGCCCTCCACCAAAATCTATCATTTCTTTAAACTGCCACACTATTGAGTTATACCTTTCCCTTTGTGTTCAGCCTTACACAACCAGCACAGATTCTTATTCCTTCCTTACACACATTGTAGGATAAGATCATTGCTGTGTGCAGTGGCTCAGCGGCTCAGGAGGCTGAAGCAGGAGAATTGTGAGTTCAAAGCCAGCCTAAGCAAAAGCAAGGTGCTAAGCAACTCAGTGAGACTCTGTCTCTAAATAAAATACAAAATAGGGCTGGGGAGTGGCCCAGTGGTTGAGTGCCCCTGAGTTCAATCCCCAGTACCAAATTATATATATACATATATATATATATATATATATATATATATATATATATATATATATATATATATATATCACACTCATCCATGTGGCTCCTGTGGTTTGGGCTGCCTTATTGCACAATTCTGTAGTGGCATCTACACTGGGGGGTAGGAGAACTGCATCCCTGGATTTGATCAGCATGCAGATGTTTCATAGGTAGTGGAGTCTCCACCAGTGGTTATTAGATAACCCCTGTGGTCCTTGTCTCACTCATCTGTAAATCAGAGTCATCTAGCCATGAACCAGGAGGTCAACAGTGTAGGACTGATATGCTGCATCCCATATGCTGCCAGGAGCATGAGCTCCTGTGAGCTTTCTATCAACCATCTTTGCAATGTGGCTTTTTATCCCACCTCTGTCACTTTATGCCACAATCTTGAGCATCATATCTTTGTTTCACATAAGAATAAGAAAGCAGAGATAGTTCCATCAATATCTATCCCTTTTTACCAAGAAAGCAAAGGCATTGATAGAAGTACCTAGAATACTTCTCTTTAATGACTTCTTCAGAATTCACAGTGCATTTCTTTTAATATTCTCGCTCACAGAACCTCGTCATTTATAAATCCAAATCCAAACAGCTTTTTTATTGAGCAGCTACTATGAACCAGCCACTCTGATAACTGTATCACATTATCTTTTGTCTTTCTCCTGCTCTTCTATTTCTTCAACGAATATTTATTGAATGTCTACCAAGTAAAAATAGTAAAATTTAGCCTAACTTACAAGGAGCAGTGTCTGTCAATCATGACCCAGAAGAAGCTGATGTTTCTCAAGACATTTACTTCAAGAGATAAGCCATGAATGAACTACAAGACCAGCCCAGAAGTTTTCTATCATAAGGGAGGCCACACGCGCACACACACACACACACACACACACACACACAAAGTGCACATCAGAAGCATTCAGTTGCAAGTGAAAGGTTGTTTTTCATTTTATTTTAATAAGAGATAAAACTTTGTTTACCAAAATTGGCCCAAAATATATATAACCAGAATTGTGAACTACAATTTCAACTACAAAAATCCCATTCTTCCTATATTCTGAGAATCAGTTAATCTGAAAGCTGGGCTCTCTTGCATATATTTTATATTTGCAGAGTGAGAGAGAGGAAAAAGATTAAAAATCTTCATTCAAAACTCCAATATTGTCTACAAACTGAACAAAACAACAACTGTATTCTTAAAAAACAAAGCCTATATGCAGTTTGATACCTAAATTCTGGGGACAATTATGTATATATTCTGGAAAATATAATTTTATTTTGTGCTCACACTTTGTGTATGCCACTATTGTTGTTTATTAAAATACCCTGATTAATAATCTTAGCTGATGGGATGTACCAATTTAAAAAGCATTTTCAAATGTACCGTGTCATTAAACCTTACATCAACCACCTGAGGTAAGTATTATGAATCTAATTCTAAAAATTAAGAAAATGAGTCTCAGAGAAAAGCTCAGGAACATCTTAGGATCAGGCAGCCAGTGACTGGGGAGCTGAGGTTTGTACCCGGGCCTTGCTCTTTCGTGTCCAGGATTTTCCCTGCGTTCTCTCTTCCAATGATGTAACCAGAAGCTCAGCTTATCCCACTTCCAAAAGTTCCATCCCCTGGTCTCTATAAATACACTCAGACTTGACTCACCATCAATTTTTAGTTCAGAAAAAGTGGTCAAAGTCTTGATTACACACCAGGCAATGTTGACCACAAAGAGTCCTCAGGCCATGTTCCACAACAAAGAGGATAAGTGGCAGCAAGCTGCTAGACACAGGCCACCATCCCTCATCAAATGTGGAGAGCAAAAAGGAGCAGCGGCATTCCAGAGGCTATCTGCTCTGCTGGTTGACCCAGTCTGTTTGTACTCCACTGACAGAACCTCTGAAAAGCTCTGCTTGATGAAGCAGGGTTATACATCCAACCAGGGAAAATAACCTTTTCTTCATCTCACCTCTCACTGCTTCTTCTCACTGCATTTCCGCAGCGTTTTTTCTATGGCAGGACTCCTCAGCATCAGAGCTATGGCCGGGTCATTCTTCAATATGGGCATTCCCTGAGCATTGCAGAATGTTTAGTACGAACCCTAACCTCTATGCACTATACCCCAATACTACCCTCGCAACTCTTGGCGACCACAAATGTTTGCAGACATTACGAAATGTCCCTGAGAGGCAAATATGTCCCTCAGCTGGGAATAGTGGTCCATACAACTGGGAGAGAAGGTATGATAGCGTAAATACAGTGCTTTATCTTTTTAAAGATAATGGTGTCCTCACATCCACCTAGTGTGATAACACATGTAAGAACTGAGATTTGGACTCCTGCGTCATGCCGGTTACTCTTCTTTTTGCCCCATTTCCGCCAGGAGCCTGTTTCCAAAACAATATTAAAAGGCAATGGGGGGCTGAGGTTATGGCGCAGTGGTAGCGTGCTCGCCTAGCATGCGTGAGGCACTGGGTTCGATCCTCAGCACCACATAAAAATAAAATATTCTGTCCACCTACAACTAAAAAATAAATATCAAAAAAAAGGAAATGGGAAAAAATGCATACAGAGCTTAAATAACTCACCCTCAACTCACTAGATGGTGGGAGGTGGATTTCTTATTTGGGTTCTCTATTCTAAATCCCACGCACCTTCAAATGTACCATCTGGGTCTAATCAGTGGGTCTATTTCTGCTGTTTATCACCTGATGATATCACCATTGCTCTGATGAAAGCAGAATGTCATGCCTAAGGACACAGTGATGATAAGGTCAGTCCTGGCATGCAAATACTGTTTCTACAGTCCAGCCCAGAGAAGCTATAAAAGTGTAACTTTGGGCTGCTAGCTTTCCGTGTGCCTTTGTGGACAGCACTCCTGAGCATGTGAGGGGGAAGAAAAGTAAGGAGGTAACAACTTCCTAAATACTTGAAAAATGATGTTGCTCATTATCAAGCATGCTGGCAGCATCACCTTGTCTGATTGGTCACCAAGGGAAGACCATTCTCTAGAGGGGACACTCTTCTAGAGGGTAGACGGAAGAGGGTTCCACCATATGCTTCTAACAAGAACGTAGTAAAAATGAGACATGCCGTATTTACATAAAGTGCCGGAAGGGTGTGCAGCATACAATAGGTACTCAAATCTTAGTTCTTACATGATTCAATTATTAATATTTGGTGGATGGGTGAGAGCCATCTGTCTTTAGCAGAGCGTTCTGTGGAGTGTTCTAAGACCTCTGACTCTGAGGTCAGACAAACTTAAAACCAGATCCCATCTCTGCCACTTTTCAAGTGCAGGGCCTTGAATAAGACCCTCTCTTTGTCTCGGTTTCCTTACTTGTAAAGGAGGATGATACAATCCACTCATGAGCAGTTGAGTTGATTGAATGAGGCAGTACAAGTTAAGCACTTAGCATAAGTGATCATCATGTAGGAAGAGTTCAAAAATGTTAGTTCTTAGGATTAAGTTTAGTTAATGTCCCATTTCTCCTAAGTACTCGTGTTTATCAACAAAGATTAATACACTGCTCAGAAATCCTTATGTTAACCCCAGACGGGTGCTGTTCATACTCTCCATCATGGCAGCCTAATATTTCCACGACTCTGTTCTACTTCCAAAGTGTAGCCCACACTGTTCCTTTCATTTCAGCCAGTCTGGCCATTTCCTTCACAGGATAGATAAAGGTCATGTAAAATATTTTCTCCTCAGTTTCTTCCTCCCTAGATATATTTATAATCCCTTAGCAATCTGTATCAATATCTACATATTTATATTCCACCTCTTTGTGTCTTTCATAGAGCCAAATAATCTCTCTTCTCCAACACCAGATCCCCTCTATGCCACTTTCTAGAGCTTGTTCTGTTCCTGAGACCCTTCCTCTCTCTTCTGAATCTTTACTCTCATCTTCTCCATTAGATTTCATCAGCAAATGTCAAAACTAGGAAACTTGTCCTCCAGAGGAATTTGTATAGCAATCTCTTTAAAAAATTTTTATATTGTAAAAGGGTGGCTTGGGAGGACTTTCAGACTCTAAAGGAAAAGAGAAGTCATCTTCTCAGGCCACTCTCCAGATAAATGGTCCTTGATCTTTTTGAAAGAGAAATCTGCATTGATTGTCTCAGCTTCCCACCCTCCGCCTCCACTTTTCTACTTACCCTATTACATTCTGTTTTCTATTTCTTATACCAGAGAAAATTTGGAGAAGATGTCAACACACAGTTGTTCCCCAATAGCCAGGTTTGACACTTTGGTGAAAATTATCCTTTCCCCTTGACCCTTCTTCATCTCAACATGTGTTCCACATGGGAGCAGCCATCTTCTTATTATAGCACATCTACCTAATCAGAATGATTCATGGTGAGCAACCTTGGCTCATGATCCAGGCTTGGCTCCAAAGGATGAGCATGTGACCTAAATAAGATCAACCAAAATTCTTCCCTGGAATTTTCAAACAGGAGCTGGAAGGGGAAACTTTTTTTCCTTTTAGGCTAAAGTTGCTAGTAGCCTATTCCTCATGGAGAAACTTGCTAAGAGAATAAAATTGTCATACAGAGAGAAGCTGAGCTAAGAAATGGTCACTCTTCCATTCCTAAGGCCAGCCGTATTCCTGTTACAAATGTTTTGGTGAAGTAGGCTGGTAATTCATACCCAACCTTTGCACATCCTTAAACTAGTTTGTGTGGGTTTCTGTCACAGTTTTTATTCCTTTAGTTACTACTTCCCCCCCCCTTCCTTCTCTTTGCCCCTAAACTTCCTGAAATATAACTCAACATTCATTATCTCTAATTTTTTAACCTTCTATTCAGTGTCAAAGCCTCTGCAATTTTACTCCCATCTGAATTACTCTTCTAAAATGAGATGAGCACAAATGATTAAAATCTCCTATGAGGATTCCTTTGACTTCTTTTAGGTCTTTATCCCACTTGATCTTGCCACAGAGGTGACAATGTGTACCACCAAGTTTCTTCTGACTGTCCTTTCCAGCGTGCCACTCTCTCCCAGATATCGTCCCTTGCTGGTCGTTTTACATCAATCTTCTTCAAAAGCTCCTTCCCCTCTGCCAACCTTTTAAGTTCTGATGAATCTCCACGGCCCGTCCTTAGTTCTCTCCTCACTTGACATATTCGGGCTGGAACGTCTTACCTCTGCTTCATTTTCAATCTCTATGCTGACGATTTTACAGTTTATACCTTCAATCTCATCCTTTCCCCTTGCTTGGCTGCCTTGCAGACATCATCAAAAATAACCTCGTTATCAGGCTGGGATTGTAGCTCAGTGGTAGAGTGCTTGCCTTGCATGTGTGAGGCACTGGGTTCGATTTCAGCACCACATTTAAAAAAAGAAGAAAGATATTGTGTCCATCTACAACTAAAAATAAAAAAATAAAAAAAAAAAAAACAACCTCATTATCCACAAAGCAGTGGATCACCATCTCATTCACCTAAATATGCGCTGACCACCTGTTCCATGCTGGGAACTGTCCTCATGCCTGAGAACAGATCCAGAAATCCTCAGCAGTAGCTCCTCACTCCAGTGAAACCTCCATTTTGGCTTGAAACTTCATTTTATTCTTCTTCCTCTTCTTCTAATCCAATTGGTCTCCCATCCTGTACATTTTTACATCAAAAATAACTGCTCCATTCTTCCTTCTTCCCCACCCCTCCTGCCACCTTAATTCTCAACTTTTTTTTTTCAACAGTTTATTGCCTCCAAAGACCCTTCACCCTCCAATTTATTCTCCACCTGGATGTCAGAATTTTCCTCATGAACAACAACAAAAATTGTTTATTTTCATGTCCTTGCTTCAAAATCTCTGCTGGCTTGCTATCACTGGATGGTAACATCCAAGTTCCCTAATGAGGCACATACAGTTCTACACAATCTGGTCAGAGTCTGACTCCTCAAACTCCTCTCCTTCCTGTTCCACTCCCACCACATGCTACATCCAGCCACACCAAGACTCTCACACCTCTGAACACAAGATCACTTGCACATCTCTGACCTTTTGCCATGCTGAGTGCTTGGTTATAAATGCCCTTCTCTTACCCCATCCCTCTCTTCTTATCCATCTAGTAACCTCCCATTCATTCATTCTTTTTTTTTTTTCTTGTACGAGGATTGAACTCAGGGGTACTCGACCACTGAGCCACATCCTCAGCCTTATTTTGTGCTTTATTTAGAGACAAGGTCTCACTGATTTGCTTAGTGCCTCGCCGTTGTTGAGGCTGGCTTTGAACTCAAGCCTCAGCCTCCCAAAGTGCTGGGATTACAGGCGTGCGCCACCGCACCGGCTTCATTTTTTCTGATTCTATAAAACGTAATCCCTCTGAAGCCTTCCCTAGCTTATAAAGCTATTGTTATTCTCTCCATCCTCTGATTCTCAAAGGACTTCGATAATAACCTAAGGTGTTTAGATGTTTCAATATGTATCCACTTGCAAATGTGCTTCTTCCACAAAACAATAAGGCCCTCCAGGACAGGGACTGTCCCTGTTCCTTCTTGCCATTTCTCTAATCTAGTACAAGGTCAGCGTACGTGTAGGCACAACACGGTTTTGTTTCAGTTATAATTTAGATGGAAACTACTATCACTGGTTTAAGCACAGAGAGATTTATACCAGATATTAGATGACTTGCAAAATTGCCGGGAGACGGGAAGAACGAGCTCTTGACTCAGCTTCCAAGAACAACTCTAGGCTCCCACAATCACATGGCCTTTGCCACAGTGAGGAAAGTGGACACTGCTGCAAGGAGCCACTCCGTAAGGAAGCTGCTGACAGCAGAGTCACTGTGCCTCTGCCACAGTCTGTCTTCTTCTGCCAATAGCTCTCTCTTCTTAACTCTTTCATGGTCAAATCTCATTTGAGAACATGTAATTGGGATAAAGCTAAGTCACATCCATAAGTGTAGCTGCAAAAGAGTCTGATAAATGTCTTTTTCAATCTTTGCAGTGAACAGGTTACACCATAGGGAGTTTGGAATGGATGTTAAATGGATTAATCCATAGTATCCACCAGTATCTCCTAAGCAGCAGGACTTCCGACAACAGAAAAGGATATGCACTATGATCCCACTTTTTAATGGAAAGACAGAAGTTTAGAGAGAATAAAAACTCATTCTCGGTGACAGATGTGGTTTGAGTGGACTTTAACTCAAAATCAAATCTGACTGATTCCAAAGATTGTGTTCTTTCTACACACCAGCTATCTGTGAATGCTTTAGTGAGGACATCTCGCACAGTTCTAAAGGAAATAAAGCAGAGAAATTTAACAATTCTGTCCTTCTTGTTACTGCCTTTGTTACCATTACTCCAGATTTCAGAGAATATGTGTTTGTGGTAGAAATCTTTGCCTTTTTTACTAGGGCCAAAATGCATTGGCTATCAGTCTAATTAGAAGTGGATAAATATAAGGTTGGAAAGAGCCTGGTATGAAATATCATTACTCAGAAAAAGCTCATGAATTCCAAATGTAGGTGGAATGACAAAGGATCCTGAAAATAGTCACTTCTCAGTGCCTTGTTCATGTTTTAAAGGATAAAACAGCCTTATATGACTCAAATAAATGCAAAATTAACCCCGATCAGCATCAGCATCAGACTAGGACTCAACCTTCCATCCCTACACTAAGTGTGCTTTCTTTGGTATAGTGAGTCACTTAGTGATCACTCTGAGGATTAGGAAAGTCAGCAGAGTCAGCCGATCCCAAACAGCATCAGCATGAGAAAATCCTCAGAAACATATGGAGAATGATCTCTTGCTATAAACACGCTGAGAAAGAATAACAACAGACACTCCATCCCCCATGAGCCAATCATAGCACCATACAGGGTGACTGTCTGCGTGAAGGTCTGGGAAAGCCATGGGACCTAAGATAAATCTCCAAAGAGTACATGACCAGACAGTGAAGCAGAGTTCTTGGTCACAACAGAAAGCCAAGCTTCCATTCCTGTGGCACGTGCTATATTCTGGGTGGCAAATGTGCCCAGTGGTCCATATGTTAAAGTCTTGGTCCCCAGGATGGCAGTGTTGTAAGTGCTGTGGATCTTTAGAAGGTGCTTCTTGGGTCACTGAGGATTGTGTGATTGTCGCCCCTTATTTCCACTCTTTGCTTCCTGGCTTGTCATATAAACAGTGTGCTTTCCATCATGTACCCCAATAGTGTGCTGCTCTGGCCAGAGGTCCAAAACAGGCCCCATCAACCCCATCTTGGACTGGAACCAAGTCCAAGAACTGCGAGACAACATTAGTCATTCATATTTACATGTTAATCACGTTAGGTATTTGGTTATAGTAATGGGAAGCTAACACAGTGTGTATTTCCTAATGAAAAAACAAGTCCCAGATTAGGTGACAAGATACCTGATGTCTAATTCTTCTTGGCAGAAGTCAAGGCAAAGTCAGCAGGGGCCAGTCCAAGAGAGGCAGTATGCATGTGTGGAAAGGAGAGTGGTTTCCTGGAGCAGCCAGCAGTAAGAAGTATCCATAGAAGGGCAAAATCTACGTTGTGAGATTCGTCGTGGTCGTGGCCAAAATGACTTAGTTCCATCAACAGTTCACAGGATCTTTGAGCAGCTATAAAGTGGAGACAAAAGTATGGGAATCACAGGTTAAGTGTAGAATCCACCACAACCTGGAAGGAAAGTAAGGACTGAATTAAAACCTGGTGGGATGACAATTCTTTCGATTTTCTCATTACCTAAGGTTCATTTATATACATTCTTGAATAACTTAGTTATTTTCTTGTCTTTGTAATTTACCCTCCAAAATCTGATTGAGAGATATTACACTGTAATATCCTCTGAATACCCCTCTCCTTCCACCTTGGCTCTACATCCAGGTGGACTACGCCTGTTCTTGGACATCACTGCCTTCAACAACCTCCATCTATTTGCTGTCTTCCCTGTTCAACTTGAATCTCATGCTGCATCTTTGCAATTATTTCCTTGACCTCACACTCGACATCCTTGCTCATCTGACCTTTCTTCGTCCGTTGTTTTCTCAAACCCCCACGTGTGGCCAAGCCTTCCCCACTGCCTTCTTCATGCTTCATTGAGGATCCACAGGGGGCAAACATTCAAGTGGAAAGACAGGATCAAGAAAAATACATAGTCGATAAATTTAAATGGGGACACAGAGGGAAAAATCTGATGAAGAAAACCTGGGATGGGGTCTGACATGTATGTGTAAAAGCTCCGCAAGATGATTCTGAGGTACTAGAATGGCCCTTCAGAAGGATCTCTCTCTCTCTCTCTCTCTTCCCCACCCCTCTCTGTCATCATAATAATCTGAGATCCTAACTGATTTGATGTTTTCATAATTCCTATCTAGAGATAAGCACATAAGAAAGACAACTTTACAAAAGAGAAGAAGAAAGAGTGTCACCCAAGCAGCACTGGCACCCAAAAGCTTTAGTGGCCCTTAGGCACACTAGCAAGAAGCAAAGACAGCTCCCTGTGGACTAGTAGGTGGAACATCTCCAGGAACCCAAACAACAGGGCTATCTGATCATTGGGTATGTCCCTTGGGTACCATGTCCCTTGGGTACCACTCAGCTGAGACCAACTAGGGTAAAAATTGCAAGGTGAAGACTCCAGAGAGTACTGATGGGAAGTAGAGTTCATTAGTGCAACTCAAGAGCTGACTAGTGCAACATCAGGATTTAGGAAGTATTGGCAACACCCAACCTAGTCCAGATCATCTGGGGAAAGCAGGGTACAAAGAGCTCCTCCAAGACAGAATGGAGGCACCTTGAGGTTGAGAGGCCTGGGAAATGTCCCGGATACTAAGTTAACCAAGAGAGAAGATACATAAAATATGTGTTATAATGATGATGAATCAAAGACCAGAGGTCCTTTCTGAGTCTCTTGGATTGTATAAATATTAAGGTTATGATACTTCCCCAAGGGCAAAGAAGGGGCTTATTCCACCCCAGCAAGAATTGAAATTGAGTTTCTCAGCAATCCTGGCTATTCTGAGCTAACCCACATACAACCCAATTTAATAAATACAATGCTTGCTGCACGTGAGTATTGTGGAGGGAATTCATACAGGTTCTATATGTGCACAGCTCTTCAGCTAATCTTCCACAGTCAGTAGAAGCTTAACAGATGCTACTTTCCTTTAGAGACATTTCTTCTTAATGACCAGAAAATGCTATAATGTTTAATTTTGTTGATCTTAGAAATATTGGAGGAAGGTGTCACTGCTCAAAATTGTGGCCTTATTTTGCCAAATGAAGAGAGCTGTTCAAGTTCTCTGACCTCATTGTCTCTCTTTCCTCCATCTCACTCCGATAGCTGTCCTACTGCTCCTCAAGACTGCTCCAGGTGCTCTTTTTATTCCCGTTATGGTTTGGCTATGAGGGTTCCCGCCAAAAGCTCATGTGTAAGAAAATGTAAGAATTTTCAGAGGCAAAATGATTAGATTATGAGATGTGTAACCTAATCAGTGAATTAATCCACTGATATGGATTAGCTGGGCAGTAACTAGGCTGTAACATGGCTGAGAGCTTACTGCAGGCGTGACTTTAGGGTTTATATTTTGTCCTTGGTGAGCAGAGCTCTCTCTCTGCTTCCTGTCATGCCCCTAGCTGTTTTCCTCTGTCAGGTCTTTCCATCATGCTGTTCTACCTCACCTCGGACTCAGAGCTATGGATGGAATCTGTTAACCCATGAACTGAACCTCTAAAACCATAAACCCAAACAAACCTTTCCTACTCTAGGTTGTTCTTGCTGGGTCTTTTGGTCCCAGCAACACAAAGCTCACTAAAACAATTTCTTAAACATAGTATGCAAACATCCATCTCTGTTTTTTTTTCTCCATTCATATGTCTTTATGGAATTTTCAACCTCTTCTCTCCCCTCCCCTATGTGCCAAGCAATCATCTCCTATTTTATTTCTTTACAAAAACTTCCTCATGCCTATTACAGGTGCAATGCCATTCACCCCGGCAACTTTAGCCATCACCTCTGTGCAAGTTCATTTGTCTGATTAAGGGTTAATTTCTCATCTTCCAAAGGGAAAGATAAAGTTAAGCTCATTTTTGTCTGTATGAGTGACCTAACCCAGACAAGGACATCCTCAGAGTTAAAGATGCAGCACACCCTTGAAATGACCTCTTGTTCTCCCAAGACACAGGGAAAGAAAGAAGATCCACAGACAGAAAATAGAGTTAGGACCGCAATTTCTCTAGTTTAGGTAGGTATGATTCATGCTAGCTGAGGAAAAGGAATTTTGACACGTGATTTTGGATAGGCAGGAAAGGAAGGCTGTCCTGATATTCACAGATACAAGAGCTGGCCAGAGGAGAAAATTCTCTTCTATTTGCCTGTCCAAGTGGGTACAATAGCAGCGCAGCTAGATTGCGTGCATATTAACTTAGTTAATAAAAGTTTCCTGATACCATTCCAACTTACAGATAAGAGGAGGCACAGAGAGTCTCAGTAACATCCCCAGTGTTTACAGAGTATAAAAATAGCCAGATTGGACCCAGCCGGAGACAAAATGAAAGTTTTAACCATGATACCACACTACTCTTCTAAGCATGAAATGATATTTTCCTGGAAGTCTAATGCCCCCAGGCATGGGTTTACCCAACATACCATAAAAGAAAACTATTAGAAGCAAATACATATTTTTTAATCCCAAACTCCTGCCTACATTTCAGACCATGTTTTCAACTGGGTTCTAAAAAATATCTCACCATTGTGTCTCACCAGTACTGCCAAACCCAAAATATCTAAAAATGAAATTCTTACTTCTGTCTTCCATATCAGTTTCTCTTCCTGAACTCTCCAGTCCTGTTGATACTGTCCCTATGTGTTTAGTCACACTATCTGGAAATATCAAGATCTGTGTTTACCCCTCCCACTTCTATTCAGTCTGCCCCAAAGCTTTGACTTCTGCAATATCTTTAGGAAGTCTCCTTCATTTCATTGCTGCAGCTTCCCCCCTGATTTCCACCCTTCACTTGACAACAGCTATTAGCCTTCCAAATGTCTATCCTGCATCACTCCCTCAAAACCATCCAGGAAATCTTCATTGTGTTAGTCTTCCTGGAGCACGGTTCTAATTGCATTGCTGCACCATTCAATAATCCAGCCTTGGATGACACCCCTCACCTCTGCTATTACTCACCTTGCCTGCCATTTACCTCCAAGACCTTTTCCAAGCCTTTTCTCTTTGTGTTCCCTCCACAACCCTCTGCTCTGGCCAGATGGCCTTGTGTGTGTATGTATATATTACTTCCATGTCTTTGTTCAAATGCTCTCTCCAGCTCTTTAACCTTCAGAAGTTCTCCTCATCGGTCAAGACCCATAATAAAATAAAGTCTTGTGGGTCCTCCCTGAGCTCCCACGTGACTGCTCACTTGCACTCTCATAGCATTTCTGTCTTTTATTTCTATTCTTACTGTCCTCCCTGATCCCAGTCTCACTTTATTCCATCTCATTAGTTAGCTTTTTGTTGCTGTGACAAAATACTTGAGGAAAAAAAAAACAACTTTTAAGGAAGGAAAGACTTATTTTGACTTTCAATTTCAGAGGTTTCATTCCACAGTCAGTTGGCTCCATTGCTTTGGGCCTGAGGGAAGGTAGAGCATCATGGTGGAAGGGCATGACAGAGAAAAGCTGCTCAGTTCATGGCAGCTTGGAACAGAACCAGAGGGAGAAAGGGAGTGGCCAGGGATAAGATATAGTCCCCAATGACCCACGCCCAAGGACTCACTCCCTTCAACTAGGCTTCACCCCCTAACAGTTTCCACCTCCTCTCAAGACCAATCATCCATATATCCATCAGTGGGTTAATCTGCTTATGAGGTCAAAGCCCTCATGATCCAATCAATTCCCCAAATTGCCACCTCTGGACATTGCTGTGGGGACAAAGACTTCAACACATAAGTCTTTGTGGGAAAATTCATATCCAAACCATAACACATTTATACCCCATCCTGTGTCCAGAGTAACTTCCCTCCCTCTCTCCTCTTTCTTCCTTCCTTCCTTTTACTACATACTGGAGGTAGAACCCAGAAGCACTCTACCACTTACTGCTTAACTACATCTCCAGTCCTTGTTATTTTTTATTCTGAGACAGAGTCTCACTGAATTGCTGAGGCTGACTTGAACTTACAATTCTGCTTCAGCCTCCCAAATCTCTGGGTTTATAGGCAAGTGCCACCATGCCTGGCCAGAGTAACTTTTCAAAGATGCGCATCAACTTGGTCCATATCTCTCTCTCTCTCTCTTTCCCTCTCTCTCTCTCTCTCTCTCTCTCTCTCACACACACACACACACACACACACACACACACACACCCTCTATCCATATGTCTTCTTTAAATTTTGTTTTTCAAGGATTACAGAATCAGTGAAGAGAGGGCTGGAAAACACTGTATCACTTCAAACACATTCATGAGGTTTTTATTCTACTGTCAATCATCCAAATTGCTTCTGTTCCTCACTTTCAGAAGTGTTTGCACACCAGTCCATCCTGCACACAAATCATGCTCTCCCTTCCTCTCTATGTGTGTATGCATAGGGGGCACACTTGTGTTTTTTCGGCACATGATTAGATAGCAGTTTATTTGTTTTAAAATTAATCAGTTCAGCTCCCTATTTCCATTTATATCAATAATATATCTCAGTACATTACTGACTGTCCCGCATCTCATCCTCCAGCCACAAGATAAGCCAGGAACTCTAATGAGTTGAAAATGTGTGCCCTTCTTCTGAAATGCTCCATTCTCTGCATTATGGGGTCTCTGCCCAAAGAGGCCTCTAGCCAGGTACTCTGACAATTCTGAGCCATCTCTGGCCACTCCTGGTCATGCTCTGGTGACAAGAAATTTGCTGCTATGGCAACACATCCTTGGAGTACAGGGAAGGTCTGGAATATCATCTCTCCCCAGTCTCATGCTTAGCAGTACTCACAGCATCCCCAAATCAGCCTGTTCATCCAAAGACACAATCTGCCAGGAGGCAGCCTAGTGTCAGCCACATCTGTGTCTACTCCAAACATGTCCCTGGTCATCACTCTAAACCCCTTATTATGAGTTTCATTTTAGGCCTTCATCTATAAATAGCTGTCTCCAATTGTGGTCCCTTCAGTCTATTAGACATGTTAGAGAAGGTGGAACCTCAAATGCAGAGGCATTAACTCCCTTCCCCCAAGAAACCTTGGGTTGTCTATCCAAATTTGACCTCCATCTACATAACCAAAAGGCGCCACTGAAGTTGGTCTTTCCAAAACAAAGAAGATGTACTCTGAAGTAAATCAGTATCTCCACATCTAGGGCTAGACACTACCAATAAATTATTAAGGATGGACTGTGTGATTTTAAAATTGTTTGAGTATCATGCATCGCCAGTGACTTCTCAGGCACTAGATATCAAAGGAATCACTGAATCTGTAAACGAGTTCCCCTTAGAATCAAATATCTTGAATTTTCCATTCACTCTAGACCTTTGGTATCTCTCCTATATCTGAGTACCATATTTTGTGATATTTACATTTAATAAAAGAAAGTTGTGATCTCACAATGGATCTGTAGGTGTTGGGTATGTATGGTTCAAGGCCTTTTGAAAGTCAGGCAAGGGAACTCATACTTCATTTGGCTAAACAATGGGAACCTGAATATTTAATTTCAAAGTAATAAAACATTAGTCCTTAGCTTTATCAAGACTACAAATTCAGCTTATTATATACCAAGTTTTTTAGGGAGTGGGTAGCGGGTTTGGGTTTTTGTTTTTCTTTCCTTTCCAAGATACTGCCAATAATCCTCTATGACTGCAAGGCAGGATGAAAGTTTCCATAAACTCCTCTAAAAAACAGTTCCAGATTGGAGAATTTTCAAATACTCCTTATTTTTTTAGACCACATTTCAAAAGAGGGAACATTTGCATATTCAAGGTGAAGGCCCATGGAAAGATGATTCGTGCCCAGTTTTATAGAGTAATTATTTCTACATTTTTGAACTGGCACCACCTTCAAAATATGTCAGCTCAAACTGCACAATACACATAGGTATTAATTAGCCACGCTAATTATCCAGACTTGTTTAGACTAATCAAGTGATGAAACAGCTTCAATCTGTTGAATTTTTCTTGAACAACTAACAGTAAAACATGAACTTGTTACAACTAGTAAATTGCAAAAACAAAACTTGCAACTGAGAGATTCTGTGTTCCCTGAATGTAGGCACTTGCTCACAAAGCTGGGTCCACAGCCAACTCCACCTCCAAAGGTACTTTGAAGAAAGGGCTTTCTGTCTCCTTACAGCAGAAAATCAATACCGCCTGCTGGAGGGGAGGATGGAGAGTTAAAATGTCCTCTTCACATGGGTGAGTAAACACCACCTCAGCCGCCCAGGATGGCAACAGCACAGAACTGCAGGATGCAAGACAGACTCCAAATAAAGCCCTCCCCCAGCACGAGCAGCCAGGGGAGCACTCAGCCCTGGAGCTGGCACAGGGAGATTTTGCCTCATGTAATTTCATTTCTGTGCCACTGCAGATTCACGTGCCACTGCAAAATTGCATAATTTACCATTTACCCGGCTGTTACCCAGCAAACTTATTCTTTGCACACTGATTTCCCGGCTGCTTAATAAATCCACAGGAAGGGGTTGGGGAAGGGATAGTTTGCACCATTGCACGGAGTTCTCAGTGTCTCCTTGGCCTCAAGCTACCTGCCTCTCTCACATTCAGAGAACATCACAAGCCTCAGAGCTTCATTGAATAGGAGCTTTGCGTGGGTCCATCTTAACCCCGCCATCACCACTTGCTGGAAAAGTGTGTTTTTCAGGGTCTTGGTGTCTTAACCTGGTTCTGTCGCCTCCTCGGGGCTGCAACAAAGCTTCCCTTCCTTTTGGTTTCTCCCAGAGATGCCCTGGTATTTCTGGCTTCTCCCCTCGTTGAGTTAGATTTGAGTATGGGTTGCAGAAAGCTTCTAATGTCATCCACCAAATACTGATCGTAGGCAGGATCTGAAGCTTCTCACAGCCCACTCCCTCGGGCTAGTATTTTTCCACTACACTGATGACAAAAGATAAGACTTTGTTCAAATGTTCCTATGCTGGAAAACATCTAAAAGCAGGGTTTTGAAAATACAAAACGCTGCTCGTTCCCAGCGACAAAACGCACATTTTTATTTGCACTATCACAGAGCTTTCTGACATCCCCACATCCTGGGGGAAGGCAGCACTAACTGCAGAGGGCCTGCCAGAGCATCTCAGAGCAACCCCAAAAGGGGCCACAGTCCATGAAGACGACAGACTGGGAACCAGGGCCTGGGTGAATGGAAATCAAAAGAGGCTCTACTGCCCTTCCCCCCAAAACTCCCTGAGCCCAGAGGCAGCCAGTGACATTTTATAATGCTCTTTTTCACTATTAATAAAATCAGAATGTAAAATAATTTCTGAACTGTGAAATTTTCCTAGTATTAAGCCATGTGTAAGTGCTATTGGGTTGTGGGACACGAAGAAAGTGTAATGCATGTGTGATTTTGGGTTGATGCAAAAGATGTGAGTCTTGGAAATGTGAATGGATTGTATTTTATAAATCAAATCCAAATCCTTGGGAGCTTTGTTACTGAAAGACATTTTACTGTACACTGCATGTAAAACATGTAACATTTCAAGTAAATTTGGTTTTTCTTGTTCATTTGTTCAAGTAAGATTATACCTTCTCATCTTAAAATGGGCATATGTCAATATATTTCTTCAACTAGAAAATTCTGAAATTTTTCTTAGCATTCTGTCCAACTTATTGCAGTGTTTATTAAGGCCAGATTTTTAATATCTACAAATTTTGGTATATTCCAAGATGTGACTTCTGTATTCTACAGAAGATATTTTTGTTTTATCTATTCAGGAAAATGCAGCCACCTTGCTTGAGACTAGAATATCACTTCATATAGCTGTCCCTGAAAGAATGTTGCCCCTTGCTCAGAACTGCACCCTTCCTTAAGGCAAAAGTGTCAGTGGGGAGTGTCTGAGACACCTGACACCCCACCCTTTCCATCCTGATCACTCACAGCCCTCTCCTCTTCCTCCCCGCCCCCGCGCCCCCATCTCTCATAGGTAGATAGTGGATTTCTAACGCTCAGGGCTTCCTGAAAATGAAATGAGCTGACTTTTGAGGTGACAATTTTTCTTAGTAAAAATATTCAAGTACAATCTAAATGGCCACTAATTAGGTATTTTATGGAAACACCTTAGAGAGTAAAGTTTGTATTAACCAATGTATGATTTGTCCTCAATGTGTGTGTATATGTGTGAATGCATTTCTCTTATCCTGATAAAATGCTCTTAACATAAACATTACCATTAGTGACATTTGGAATGTCCTTATTGTTGGGCCACCACCACCATTGCCCAGTTCAAGAACATCCCATCACCTCTGAAGGAAACCAGCACCCACTAACAGCAACTCCTGGTCCTTCACACTCTGCCTTCCTCCATCTCCTGGCAACTACGAACCTGTTTTCTGTCTCTATGGATTTGCCTATTCTGGGTATTTCATATAAAAAAAGTCCTGCTATGTGGTCTTTTGTGTCTAGCTTCATTCACTCGGCATTCATAACCTTTCTGGCTACAGATCATCTCTAGTTAATCCCTCAGAATTCCATCCTTCATTTCCATCCTTTCTGCCTTTCCAGGCCCTCAACACTCTGTTTGCATCCTGTCCAGTGTCAGGTCTCCATTCCTGGGATTGCTGCCTCCCCACCCAGGAGCTTCTGGTGGGCTTCACTTATAGCCTCTGCCACCAGGTTTCAGGCTGATTCTCAGGCTACCCAGGGATGGGGGTGGAGGGTGGCATATCCCTTCAAACATTTCCAAGGTTTTCATATTTTAAAATAAAACATGAGAGGCACTTTTGCCCTTTCTGGTGGATTTAAGTGATAATTAACTGGTAGAAAATCTCCCCCAGAGTGTTGTAGGTGTCTTGTACTTACCAGAGTCACCCTTTAGATCTGCACCACAGATTCACTCCAAGACGAACATGTGGCTTAGACAGAAAGAGCTGGCAGTGCTCACTGTCCCAGACATGCATACGGACACAGTTTTCATACCCTACCTGCATTTTCTTTTTGTTAACAGACGCAACCTCCCTGCCATGGATGATGTCTCTGGTCTGCAGTGCATCAATGCAGACCCTTGCTTAAATCTCACATATGCACATTGTTAGGTCAGATCAGGGTCCAGGATCTCCAATTAGAGGGACCGGTCAGGGAGGCTGCAAACAGGGCAGCTACAAAACGGAACTGCCAGCCAGACACTGACGTCACCAGTAGACACGCCTCCTGTCAATCAGCAGGTTTTTCCTGACCTATCCAGGAAGGACTCTGGCCTTCTCTTTCTGCCCCCAAGCCCTCCCCTTCCTGACCAGGCCTTTTGAAATTCTCTCTACACTGGAGCCCCAGCGCCATTTCTCCCAGACACACTCTGATGGATGGGAGAATTCAGCCCGAGAGCATATATTCCAATAAAGCCTTGCCGAGTGGCTTTAATTCATCTCCTTCTGGTAATCTAGTCTTTACATAATGGTGCCGAAACCCGGGAGAGTTCTTGAACCTCCCCCTGCACTGGGGTAGAGGCAAACTCTCCGAACCAGACCAGGAGCTGCTCTCCATCTCCCCTCT
>PVHX01023339.1:0-25943 GCA_004024805.1 Geosciurus inauris
TTCTCATCATTTAAAAAAACTTTTTGATAGTATGGCAAGATTCAGTTAAGTGTCAATTTTAGTATTTCTGAATTTGATTAGAAGCAATAACAAAAATTTTTAAAAATCTGTTTTCTCACCAGTAAGGTAGAGAAAAGGAATCAGGAAAAGGGAAGAAGAGAGGAGAGGGGATAATACTGCAGATTAACATGAAAAAATATTTTATATGCATTTATGAATATGTCAAAATGAACCCCACTACTATGTAAAAATAAAATGCATTAAAAATAAAAAGTCTGCTCCCTCAATCACTACAGGTATTTATCCTTCCAAGAGACTCAGTTATGGGGCCATTTTAGTGAATCTTCTTGTTCATAACCCTATATCAAAAACCTAATCATAATCCTTAGGTAGTCCCTGAGTACTTAAGGTTATAAACTTGATGTTAATGAGTAGTTTTTCATTTTTCATATCATTTTTGACATAAAAGTATTTTTAAAATTACCTTTGAAGCTGGGTGCAGTTGCACACGCCTGTAATCCCAGCACTTTGGGAGGCTGAAACAGGAGGATCACGAGTTCAAAGCCATCCTCAGCAACAGCGAGGCAGTAAGCAACTCAGTGAGACCCTGTCTCTACATTAAACACAACATAGGGCTGGGGATGTGGCTCAGTGGTCCAGTTCCCCTGAGTTCAATCCCCAGTACCACAAAAAAAAGAAAATTACCTTTGATATTTAGAAAAATAACTGATTTGTTAAAATTCCCAACTCAAAATCTAGTTATTTTTAAGTTTTGAAATTCAACTCACTAATCATATTATGATATTTACAAATCTACCAATTTTTTTATAATTACTCCTGAGGGATCTTTAATATTTGTTCCCATTGTCAATGTAGATGATTATACTGCAGTATGTTAAACAGCATTTCAATTTTAAGATGGTCTACTACTTCTTTTACAGGTTTGATTATGTAACACAATTTTTCAAGTTCTGAAGTACTATATATAAACTGAATAAATTAAATTTGTAAATATGTTGATAAACACTTTTTCTGAATTTTCTAATACTTCTGATAAAGTTCACAAAATCTCAAGCTAAAATCAAATGTTTAAATTAATAAGTCAAATACATATTTTGAATTGGTATCACAAAACTGATTGACTAAATTAATAGGCCAAATTATCTTAAATATAGCACACCAGGCCTAAAGTACCAAATATGTATAGATTATTTGCCAACCCATAAATATTAATGTTATAGCTTTGATTGTCTTAAGTTTTTCTGAATTGTCATTTTTCTTTGGATTAATAGATGATTGTCCATTAAAATAATATAACTGCTTCCTTAAACATTGAGTACCATAATATTTTCATTCAAGCAGTTACAGCACCCCCCAGAACACTGTGTTACTTCCCCACATAATAGTAAAGCTTGTTTTCTAGTCTCTAAAAAGAGGCCCATGCCTCAGAGCCTACAAGATGCTTATACACAACCCTGAAGGAACACATTGAACCCTCTTTATAAACAAAACATTAATGCTCTACAAATGGGGTGGTCTCACAGTTCAATTCCATGTTATCTGATTCTTGTGTCTGCTAATACAAGCCTAAAACCTCCTCTCCAGATCTAAACAATTAGATTTTGAATTTATTTGGCTCATAAAGATACTGACTACCTTTTTCTACTTTTCTCATAAAGATACTTTTTCTCATAAAGATACTGTTCTACCTTTTTCTAACTCTAGACACTTGAATGAACCCCACAGTACTCAAAATCTTACTATCTAGGAAAGTAGTCCTACAGATGTTAAAATAACAACAGAAAAAAATGGATTGTATGGATGCTATGGTTTGAATGTATCCCCCAAAATGTGTATTGGAAATTTAATCCCAAATGCAACAGTGTTGGGAAGTGGGGCCTAGGAATGTGTTTAAATTGTGAGAATTTCACCTTCATAAATGTATTAAAATTAATTATAAAAGGGTTTTGGAATTTGAATTCAATATCTTGCTCTCTCTCACTTTCTTTTTGCCCTTCCACCAAGGGATCATGCAGCAAGAATGCTTTCACCAGGTGTTGACCCCTCTGGACTTCCCAGCTCCCAGAACCATAAGCCAATAAGTTTCTGTTGACTATAAGTTATCCAGTCCCTGGAGTTCTCATAGCAGAATAAAATATACTAATATGGGAGGCAAAATAGAAGTAGAAGGAAGATCTACAAAAATGCTTTATTGTTTCAGGTGACACATGATGGTGACTAGGACCAAGATAATGTTAATGGAGAAAAACTGGACAGATCAGGATGTGTTTTAGAGGTAACACAGACAGAACTTAATGATGGATCATACCTTGGGGAAGGGAAAAAGGAATCAGGGATAATGCCTTGATATTTACATGAGCAACCAGGTGGTTTGGTGATACTGTTTACCAACCTCAGGACATTTAAGTGGAAGGAGTTTTAAAGAGAAATTCTGATAATATTCTTTTTAGGCATGTTAAGGTTGAGATGCCCTTCAGACAACCAAATGGCAATATTATATTACAAATTTTAGCCTGCAGGGCTGAAAAAAAATGCCTGGGCTGGAACCACAAATTTGCAAGTCATCAGCATAGAGACAGCAGATGAAACCATGGGATTGGATAAAGACCCCTAGAGAATAAGTGTAGATAAAGGAGTCCAGGAAGAACCTCTCATGGCCTATAGCTATGCTATAGGGTTGTATTTATTTTTAGAGAAAAATATTTTATAAGAAGGATTGGTAGTTCCACATACAAGATGGAATCTGAGGAGTCCTTAGGCAGGGTGGGTGGAGGAAATGAGCTTGATCATCAAGACAGAATGCAGATGTGTGGTTCTTCATCAGACATTTCAATCCTTCAGCTTTATTTCCAGAAAAAAAGACAAAGCCTGGATTATCCACCGCTAGATATTGTTAAAATTGTGAGAATAAGAATGGAATCACCTATGCCAAACCCTAATAAAATGAAGTTGTAGAATTTCTTTTTATTTTAAGTTGGGAGACTTTGAAGGGAAGATTCCTCACACATATTTTCCTGAGAACAAGAAACATCACATGAGTCTCTGCCCAATTACAACCCTGAAGTTAAGGCCACTATTATGAAGAGTTTTTTTGGTAACATCAGTCCTAACTGCAACCTTGCAAGTAGCTTTACTAAGCTGCAACCTTGCAGTCAGGGTTGCATCTTTAAAGATCCTCTCCTGGCCATGGCCAGGACACATAACATCACCTACGATAAGCCCCTATAACCAATGAACTTTTGTTTCAAAACAACCTGCATATACTTCTACTTTTCTACCTTTGTTTCTCTTTGCCTTCACCTCCCAATATATGCCTTTGTGGTCTGGATCTAGAATCTCCCCCAAAAGCTCATATATTAAAGACTTGGTTCCCAGCGAGTAGCGTTCAGAGTTGGTGCTTTAGGGGAGTGGTTGAACCATGAAGGTGCTAATCTCATCAATGGATTAATCCACTGATGAATTCATAGGTTAATGGGCTATTGGAGGTATTAGAAACTTAGATGTGGGACCTAGCTAGAGGAAGTACATCACTGGTGGCATGTTCTTGATGGTATATTTTGTCCCTGGCCACTTCCTCCTTTGAAATTGTTTCTCTCAGGTATTTTTCACAATGATTGTTATGGTTGGGATATGTGGTGTCCCCCAAAAGCTCATGTGTGAGATGATGCAAGAAGGTTCAGAGGAGAAATGATTGGTTTGTAACAGAGTGGTAACTGAAGTGGTAGGGAGTGGCTGGAGGAGGTAGTAATTGGGGCATGTCTTTGGGTATATATTTGTATCTGGTGAGTAGAGTTTCTCTCTGCTTTCTGATCACAGTGATGTGAGCTGCTTCCCTCTGCCACCCTCTCCTGCCATGATGTTCAGCATCACCTTGATCCCTGAGGAATGAAGCCAACCTTCTATGGACTAAGAGCTATGAAACAATGAACCCTCAAATAAACCTTTCCTCATTTACAGTTGTTCAGGTTGGGTCCTTTTAGTCACAACAGCAAAGAAAGCAGACTAAAACAGAGATGAAAGCTAATTAACACACATGCCTATGATCTATCACAACACATATCCTGGACTATAATCCCTTGCTCATTCCCAAATAAATTCATTTTTCTTTAGAGTTGTTTTCTGGTTTTTTTTTTTTTCTTATTTAGGTTGACAGTATGTTTGCAATCTAGAGCTAAGAAAATACTCCATTCCCCTTTTATCACCTCTGTAGAAACTAATCAACAATATTATGCCTATGGCTAATATTGTTTACCTTCAAGTAAGCAGAGATATTTTCATTCTACAAAGCTTTGAATGCATGCAGTCCTCTCTCACAAGATCAGTGAAAATTTGGACTGCTTTTGAAAAAATTCCACTCTCATGAGATTAGTAAAGCTTTTGATTGCTTTTGAAAAACCAGACTTCATTATAAAAGATATTGCTTCCAAATGGCCTAATAGAGGATCCCCTATATATTATGATGATAATGATGATTAAATTTTATGTGTCAATTTATCTATGCTATGGTGGGTCATTTGGTCAAACACTAGTCTAGATGTTGCTATGAATGTATTTTATAAATATGATTAATGTCTACCAGGAGTTGTCTTTGTGGTATGATTAACATCTCCCATCAGTTGTCTATTTTCCATAATGTGGATTGGCCTCCCTAAGTCAGTTGATGCCCTTAAGAGCAAAAACTGAGGTTTCCCAGAGAAAAAGGAATTTTGCCTCAAGACTTGAACACAGAAATTCTGTCTGCAATTCCAGTTTTCAAGCCTGCCTTACAGATTTCAAACATGTTAGTCCCCACAATCATGTGACCTAATTCCTTAAAATAAATCACACAAATACACACACACACACACACATACACACACCCCGCATCCAACTGGTTCTGTTTCTTGAAAATCCTGAGTGATAAAGTTATTTATTCACATAATTAATGCAGATAAAAATACTGAAAAAATTACATTTAATGATCAAGAAGTATCCTTGGGCTCCTCTATGTATACTACTCATGGTATATCAGAGGTGCTTCATAAGCCTTTGATGAAGGGAGGAAAGAGAAAGGGAGAGAGCAATTGCCATCTGCAAAATGAGTGTGTCTGGAGTTTCTGCTTGGTGTCTCTCATCTGTAATGGCTGGCCTTCCTGCTGATGAAGGCTAGCCTCTGCACCTCTTGCAGGATTCACCATGTACTACTCAAAAGAAAAGGGCTGATGAGTTGTTCTGCACAGCAGTTGAAGAGTTTTCCAACACCATAACTATTTCTAGAGACAATGTGCCAATGATAATTATTACAAATTGTGAAATGCATCTGTGTAAAAGAAATGCATGTGAAAACCTGCACATTCTTTTGTTAGCAAAACTGAATTCAGCTAGATAATCTTTCCCATATTATTACAAAGCAAGTTGTATGCTAATTAGCAGGCTCTCCCAACAGAATGAAAGGCAGCTGATTTCCTAAATCACTTGCTTACTAATACATGATTGTAATTTAATGGGCTATTATGAATAACTTATTTTTAGGACATATGTTTTGCATGCCATTATTTTCACAAAGAGCCATTTAATATATAAATTGTGTTTTTTTTCCTGTACTTGACAAAATTTTAAACAAGTAGTAAATAAGAAATGTCTTTATAGGATCATGGACCTAAACATAAATGCAAATCTATAAAATTTATTGAAGAAATCTAGGAAAAATATGTTGACTTTGTAGTAGGTAGAGGTTCTTTAAATAAGACCCAAGCAGCATTAATAATAAAATAAAAAGTGATAAATTGAACTTCATCAAAATTAAAAACTTCTGCTAACCAAAAGTTACCATTAAGAAAATGAAAAGGTAAGCCACAAACTCTGATAGTATTTAAAATATGTAAATCCAAGATAAATTACATGAAACTAGATGACAAAGAGAGCTACTATAAATCAATAATAAAAAGACAAATGATTCAGATTTTAAAATGAGACTTGAAAATATACTTCACAAGAGAAGATTACAGATGATTGATAAGAAAGTGGAAGGATACTCAGTATCATTAGTCATCAGGGCGTGCAAATTAAAACCACAGTAAGATACTACCATAAACCCAGTGAAATGGTTAAAATGAAAAGATGAACATTAACACACATTAGTAGGCTGTGGCATAAATGGCCTTTTTTTTTTATACTGGGGATTGAACCCAGAGGCATTTTACCACTGAGCTACATCTCCAGTCCTTATTTTTTATTTTGAGACAGGGTCTCACTAAGCTGCTTAGGGTCTTGCTAAGTTGCTGAAGCTGGCCTTGAACTTGTGATCCTCCTATCTTACCTTCCCAAGTCACTGAGATTACAAGTATGCACCACTGTGCCTGGTACAATTGAAATTCTTATACATACCTCACAGGGGTGTAAAATGGCACAATATATTTGTAAAAGAGTTTGACAAATTTTTTATAAAGTTTCCATCTTAGTCCTAAGTATTCCACTCCTAGGTATTTAACTAGTGGAAATTAAGACATATTTCCACACAAAGCCTTTTATATAAATGTTCATAGGAGCTCTGTTTGTGGTAGCCAAAAACTGGAAACACCCAAATTTCCATCAATAAGTGAGTAGATGAACAAATTGTGGTACATTTATATAGTGTTTTATTACTCAACAATAAATGAGAACAAACTACTTATAGATGTAACAACATAAATGAATCTCAAAATCAGCCTGTTGAATGAAAAAAGCTAGATGTTGAAGTGTCAATATTGCATGGCTCTATTTATATGAATTTTTAGAACAAAACTTTAATAGTGAAGAAATCAAGTACATGGTAGTCTGTGGTTTATGGAGGAAGAATGGAAGATAGGATTTGACTGGAAAAGAACAGGAAGGAACTTTCTGGAAAGATAAAAATGTTCTATGTCTTGATTGAGGCAATGAGTACATGAAATTGTACCATTGTCAGAACTCACTGAACTATAGACTTATGACCTTTACATTTTATTGCCTGTTAATTATACCTTAACAGAAATTGCTTCCTCATAGGTAACATACCTTCTCACTTCCATGATTTTCTCATTCATGAGAAATTTTACAGAATCTTTATAAGACAGTCAAAATTTAGAACATGAGTTTGCTTTATTTCAAAGTTTCCAAATAAACAACACCTTAAGAAATTATAGCTGGGAATTGTAGAACATACCCATGGTGCCAGCTACTTGGGAGGCTGAGGCAAGAGGATCACTAGAGCCCAGAATTTTGAGATCAGCTAGGGCAAAATTGTTATGGTTCGGATGTGAGATTTTCCCCAAAGGCTCATGTGTGAGGCAATACAAGAAGGTTTAGAGGAGAAATGATTGGGTTGTGAGAGCCTTAACCCAATTAGTGAAATAATCCCATGATAGGGATTAACCCAGCAGTTCCTGAGAGCGGGCAAAGTGTGGCTGGAGTAGGTGGGTCACTGGGGAGTAGGTGGCCATTGGGGTATATATTTAGTATTTGGCAAGAGGAGTCTCTCTCTGCTCTCTGATCGTCATGTGAGCTGCTTCCCTCCACCACACTCTTCTGCAATGATGTTGTGCCTCACCTCAAGCTCTGAGAAGTGGAGCTTGCTGCATATGGATTGAGACCTCTGAAATTGTGAGTCCCTAAATAAACTTTTCCTCCTCTGTTCTGGTCAGGTCTTTTAGTCACTGCAGCAAAAAAGCTGACTAATACAAACATAGTGAGAAAAAATAATAATTTCAATCCCCAAGACTACAAAAAATATCCCAGTAATTGGGATTACAGCACACATTGAGTGGGGGCTCCCATTACCATAATTTTAGTCTCCTCTATTTAAAGCCATGGCTTATATCCATGAACTGGGGTTGGAGATAATTTAGATTATTCAAAGAGCTGTTCTTACAATGGTTCATCTATTCTGCTTTGTCCTAAACCTCCAATCTTAATATTTACTGGGCTCCAATCTGTGAAGTCTTGAGTCTCTGCTTCATCTACTTCTAAGAAGTTGACCCTGATGTTTGAAAGGAAAATTCAAGGTACTAGAAACTCAACTGCTTTCCCTGTGGCCTGGACCTTAATAGACCACCTGATTCTCAGCATCCCTAGTTCCAACCTACAGATTCCAAATCCCAGTTCAGGTACAGTCTTTTTACACATAGATGCAAGGCCTGCCCTTCTTTCTACCATCTTTCATTACTGTGAATGTTCTTGCTCCAAATGGAGGTTGAGAAATAATATTTAATAAGTGGTATTATGTTGATGAGAAAGCCAAATATTTGAGAACAGTTTAAAAGACTCAAAAAGAGCAGAGTTTTATTATTTCAGTTTTAAAAATCAGGTTTTCATATTTTTTAAATGTAGTTGAAAAAGTTTGAACTTCACATACAACTTTGAGCCACGAACATCATTGGAATTTTGATACAATGAAACTTTTATTTTCTTTCTCAACTTAGTGTTTTGAAGTATAAATCTTGAATGGAAATTTTCTTTGAAATTCTGTAATTCCACATTCATATATTCAAACATATGAGACAATAATAGATTTTCATAAATGGATGACTGGATCAAGAAAATAGCAAGCTTTTCTATTATCTGAGAGCAATGTTTTTTTTTCAGATACATCTATTGACCCTGAGCTAACTTATTATCTATAAAAAGGTCTTGTTTAGATCTTCCACTTTTCTGAGTGTAGGAATCAACTTTAGTTTATGGCCAAACTCAAGTAGCACATCTTTATAGACTAAAATACATAAAAGAAGTTTCCACAAAATTAAGTATGCATCACACTTGAAAACACTGATTTTGAAGAGAAACTTAGACAGTCAAGGAAATTCTTGTGTCTCAAGCTGAAATGTAACAGAGTGAAGTTCAATTTAGAGGGCTGGAACTATAATCTATTCTTTTTCACCTTAGTCACTGCACTGTTAAAATGGAAGATGTAGCTAATCAATTACAACAGCTGAGGTGGAATATTGCATAGCTTGTAATCTGTGAAGCTTAAAAGAAAATCCGTTTACAAAAATTCAGAGATACATCAAAATGACAAGGGGAATAAAAGTTCCTTCATTTTCAATTAACAACAGCCAGAGTTTTAGAAAGCCATAACATTCTTATTCCCCTTTTCCTCACCACTTTTAAAGTCTTCCAATTCGACCATAAACATGCCATGAAAACAGAATTAATGGGATGTTTACAAAACAGATGTTTTCAAGTGATGCTAATAATATATTTAAACCCAAGATCTAACTTTCAAAAGGGATATAAATTACAAATGACAGAATACATAGTACAAAGAATGTATTAAAAATATATACCTCGGAGCAGGCAACTCTTAGGAGATGTTGTCTAATCAGTACTTATTGGACATCTACTATATTCCAAATTTCTTCTGGAGGCTTAACATTTTTCACTGTCAAATTATGTACTATTTGCTTAGAAGATGACACAGAAAGAAGAGTATAATACTTAACCCTATCAAGAATCTATAGGAGAAGAAAAAAGAATATTCAGAATACCATCTTATAAGTCAATAAATGATAGGAGGAATACACACCCCCACACATGCACATATACACACACACATACATACACACACATATGCTGCTTCCATATCTTGGCTATTGTGAATAATGCTGCAATTGACATAAGAATGTAGAATCCCTTCAACATACTGACTTCATTTCCTCTGAAAATATACCCAGAATTGGGATTTCTGGATCATACAGAAATTCTGTTTTTTAGTTTTCTTTTTGAACCTCTATACTGCTTTCCATAATGAAATAAAGAGGCAAATTCTGTCATTTGTTCCAATATGGATGGCCCTGGAGGGTGTTATGCTAAATGAAATAAGCAAGGTCAGAAAGACAAATACTGCATGATCTCAATTATATGTTGAATTTAAACAAATCAAACCCACAGAAGCAGAGTAGAAGAGTGAGTACCAGAGATGGAGAGTTGGGGATAGACAGGGAAAGGGGAGATGCTGTTCAAAGGATACAAAAATTCCGTTAGAGAGAGTAAGTTGAAGTGATCTACTGTACAACATTATGACTATAGTTAATAATAGTACATTGTGTATTTCCAAATTTCCAAAAGAGATTTATCTATCTATCTATCTATCTATCTATCTATCTATCTATCTATCTATCTATCTATTCTGGAGATTGCAACCAGGAGTTCTATAACACTGAGCTATATCCCCAGCCTTTTTAAATTTTTTACTTTGAGACAGGGTCTTCCTAATGTACTAAGGTTGACCTCAAACATACAATTCTCTTGCTTTAGCTTCCCAAGTAGCTGGGCTTGTAGGTGTGCCACCACACCATACCCTAAAAGAGATTTTACCTCATTAAGTCCTGTGTTTTCAATTCTGTAAACATTTCAATGAAACACACACAGGTGCAGAAACATAGGATGCAGAAACATAGAGCTTATACGTATTATATTAATGTATTATTTATATAATTATATTTTCTTATATCATTATGTGATTATATGTTATATATTATATTAAAGTTATGCATGTTCCACATCTGGGACAATGGGGCAAAATGGGCTAAAAGTTCTTACCACAAAGAAAAAGTATGTGAAGTATGTATATATATTATATATGTGTATGTATATATAAAATATATAGCATGACTTAATCATTACACAATGTATACATATATCATAACATCACACTATACAAATATGTACAAATATAATTTTTCAATTAAAATAAAATAAATTAATATGATTAGTTGCTGCTTTAAGAACATATTAAAAATAGTGCAGAGCTGAGAGGATGCTTTAAAGGTGTAGAGGTAATATGAAGAACACTGTGCCTGAAAGTGAACTAGCATTCACTTTAGGAACTGTGTAGAACATGTGTGCATTTATTTTGTGTGTATATGTATGGATAAATGTATAGATAGATAAATAGATATTAAATATTCAATATACATAAAATTAGAAGAAAAAGAATATAACTATATATATACACATGTGTACATAACCAATTTAAAGGAAATTGAAGTACAAAAATACCCCCAGGAGCCCACCTCCATCTGGCCCATGCGAACTATAGTAACTCAGCTGGGATCACAGTTTATATATGAAAGATGATTTCTCCCATTCTCTTCTAAGTGAAAGGGCCCTGACTTATACACATTGGTTCCCTTCCTGAGACAAAAGGGTTCATTTGTTTCCGTGGGGTATGGAGTCCTTGGGTTCTGGGTCATTGTTATTTTGGGGCAAGTCTTGCAAACAGCAGCACCCAAATATAGACTACCCAGTATCAAACTTCTGATTATCTCACCCTGGACTCAGTTGCTCTCATGCTGTCCTACAAAATGAAAACTCTTGAAGAGGAGGGTGACCCCACTGGAACCTAGACCTCTGATGCATGTACACCAAAAACCTTGACTTCAACATTCCTTTTCTAGAATACTGGAATAATGGAGTATCCATATTTCTTATATCATGCTGAGCCTGGTTTCATAAATCTATCCTTTTTCTATATGGCCTACTCTTTTCTCCATACTATGTAACATCTAGTTGATCCCAAATTTTGATGGATGAACTATAGACAGCCAAAGGAACCACCTGCATGAGATATGGAAGCTTTAAGTTAGTGGTGATCATGTTTGAATAATGAGGCAGTAGGAAATAGCTATTTTCTTCTTTCTACTTTTCTGAATTTCCAAATTTTCTACCTTGACCTTAGAATGGGAAAAGGAGATAGTAATTGTTTAAAATCACCCAAATAGTAGCACCTCAAAAGAAACAAATCTACTTGATGATTTGGTATAGAATTAACCACTGCTGCTTTTAGAGATGTAATCTATGAAAGACCAATTTTAAAGGAAATCTAATGTCTGCCCTCAATTTATCATCTCAAAATTTGCTAGATGAGAAACGAGTCCATGCCTCTTTAGTTTAGAGAATGACAGCCTCTGCTACAAAAGATTATTTCTTAGAAAATGTCTTGTCTTCTTCCATCTTTATAAGTCTTCTTTCCCTTCAGGACTTTCAGAAAAGTCTCTTCTTGTGAGAAATAATAAATCAAGCTAAATAAAATATGGCCTAAAAATGGATTTACACTTCAATTTATGAGAATGGGTAGCGGCAGTAGATAAATCAAAGTCACCTCATTTAATTCATGGTCCTAACAAGGATGGTGATCTGGCTTCCTGGCCTATAGGAAATAAAAGATATGATATAGGGCAGGGACAGAGAGAGAAAGTTCAGAGAAGTAGACTGCAAGGCTAGTGGTGGTTGAATAGATACAAATAAAAGTCTGTCTGACTCAGACAGTGAAAAAAGAAGTGGTACCAAGAGCTACTTGACAAGTAGATGTAAATAATGTCAAACAAGATTTGTGAGGTACTATTAGACTAGACAAATAAAGTTGAGTTTTCTGGTTTTGATTATTAAACAGGACCTGCTATATAGTTGACACCTTACAAATGTTTGTTGAATGCATACTGAATAGATAAATAACATGGAACCCTGACAAGGGATAAAGCAAAAATGGCCACACAGACATTGCTGGTACCAACAGAAATAGTATCAACTTTTTAAAAAGTAATTTAGCAAAATCAATTAGGCCTTAAAAATGCCCAAAACTTTGGAATCAGCAATTCATAGAAATCTGATTTAAGGAAATAAGGGGTTTTTAAAAAGCTTTATGCAAAAATATTTCCAATGAATAGGCAGGAACATTGGAAATAAGTCATATTTCCAACACAGAAAAATAACTAAATAAACTTGGTAGAATATTACATGACCAGGAATATTCAAAGCTCGGGAAAGCCTAAAAAATATAAGAAAATGCTTTAAGTTCTTTAATTTTATCTATCCATTCATCCTATACCCATATAAATATGTGCATATATATGCCTACAAAAGCATATATAGCATGATTATATATTTCTGTATTGAAACAATAAGTATTATTTCCCATATGAATTTTACTATATTATAACCAACTAATTACTGAAGGAAAATTCCTTGTCATGGAAGCATTCCAGCTAATAAATGAAAATCCAATGAAAGGATTAGAATATCACTCAAGCCAGCTTAAGACAACACAGTTATTTTAAGTTGTTTTAGCTTAAAACAAGACAGTATGGTTCAAGAATTCAGGAATGGCTAAGAGTTCTGGTTCAGGCTCTTTGACAAAATACATTTAAGATACCAGGTAGGGCTTCAGGTATCTGAAGGCATGACTTCTAATCTCACTCACTATGCTATGAGCAGGAGGCCTCAGTTCCTCTCCATGTGGTCCTGGTAGCATGGCTATTGGCTCTGCTCAAAGTGAGTAGCCTGTGAAAGAGGGGATGAGGCTATGCCCTAATTGTCTCATAGCCAATTTTGTTTTATCTTGCTTCATCCACATTTTTACCCATTTTTCCTCCTGCTCTCATATTATTTTGAGGTAAATCCCAAATGCCACCTCATGTAAAAGCACCTTTACAAATAGAAGCATTCTTGAAAACTTGGACAAAGTAAAATATAAATAAAATATTATGTAATAGCAACTATGATGTCAACATGATTCAAGAAAATGGACTGAGGTCTGGCATTTCAAATGTCAGCCTTACTGAATAAAACCACATTTTGACAAGATAATAAATTAAGTGTAAATTGAGAGCCTATCAATTTGAAATGTTCTAAATGTCCAATAAATACAGACAGTCCTGAAATTAGGATGGTTTATCTTATGATTTCTCTACCTTACCATGGTGCAAATGCAATACACATTCAAACTATCCTTGAATTTTTAATTTGGATCTTTTCCTTACTATGCAGTAAGGTCCTCTCTCATGATGCTGGATAGCAACAGTGAACCATACCTCCAAGTCAGCCACAGGAGCATCAGGGGAAACCAGTGCTGCTCTACAGTGTGCTGTGGCTAAGATACGATGTTTGGTACGTTAGGTTTACTGAGTGTTTTTTCTACTAATGATAGTTTCCACCTTTGATGATTTTTTCTATCTGTATTTATTTCTTTTGCATATTTTGTCTTGTGTTTTTGAGATAGGGTCTTGCTATTGCCCAAACTGATCCTGAACTCCTGTGCTCAATTGATCCTTCTGCCTCAGTCTCCCAAATGCTTGGATCCACAGGCATACACCACTGAGCCCAGTTAACTGTGGGGAAGATCCTCAGAATGTTCAATCTAGAATAACTGTATAACTCAGCAATTTCATTCTGAAGCAGTTATTTATCCAAGGTAATTTAAAATATATGTTTACCTTGAAATCTGTATAAATGGTTAAGCTGATGATTATACTTGGGGGACCAATATTCTACTGAGTGAACTTTGTTCCATAGGTTCTTGAAAAATAGATATAGATATAGATATTTTGTTTTACATTATTGGTTTGGAATCCATGTGGAGAGGATCACCTTGTTCTACCAATGCAAAATGCTTGTTACAGCTCCATTGCAATACCTAAGTTAAATAATTTAATTTAATGCAGCTTAGAGCAAACACTATCTTGACAAATTGGCTACAGAAGAGCCATCTTTGAACAATGTTGCTGTAGTCAAAGGGGCCTGGGTATGGATTATTTGTCCACCTGGCCATCATAAAGTCCATTAGGAGCAACAGGCCCTGAAAGTATATAGCAAGCTGACTGGAAGCCAAGCCACAATTATAGCACACCACCAGCAAAAAGAATGCAACTACCACTAATTACTAGGTATTATCTGTGTAATGCTGTCTTAAATAATTCATATTATAAGGCGACTAAAATATGCTCAGATGCTTTCTGCTTGGCTTGATCAAAATACACAGCATAGACATCAACACTGAAAATGTAGTTCAAATACATCGTTTTATTTGCATATCCTGTAAGCAAGTCAATTTTGCAGTGCATCACAGAAAAATACTTTAAATTTGGTTCACTTAGATATAGAAAATCTTTGAAACAGGACACTTTCCTCTGGAAAAGAATATCCTTAAGATGATCATTTACAATGAGATATTCAAGATAAAATGATCAGTTTAAGTCTGAATAATATACTGAAAGAACAATTTTTCAAACATTTATATTTTAGTTGTAGCCAGACAGAATATCTTTATTTTATTTTTATGTGGTGCTGAGGATCGAACCCAGTGCCTCATGCATTCCAGGCAAGCACACTACCACTGTGGCATAACTCCAGCCCCAAGAACAATTTTTTAAAAAATACATGCTATGCTATAAGCCGGGCGCAGTGGCGCAAGCCTGTAATCCCAGCACTTAAGGAGGCTGAGACAGGAGAATCGTGAGTTCAAAGCCAGCCTCAGCAATGGCGAGGTGCTAAGCAATTCAGTGAGACCCTGTCTCTACATAAAACACAAAATAGGGCTGGGGATATGGCTCAGTGGTCGAGTGCCCCTGAGTTCAATCTCCAGAACCAATATATATATATATATATATGCACTATGAATTTTCCTAGGAAAGCATATAGATGATTCTATGAAGGCAAGTAGTTTGAAAAGAGAGTGGCATGTTGTAAGCTGTTCATTCTCCACCTGCCAAGACCTGATCCTTCCGAGCTGGCAATTTACACAGTAATCTAGCAAATAGAAATAAAATAACTGTCATTTTAAGTCTCCAACAAACTCATTACTGGCACTTTCAAACTACTCTGTGCCTTTTATAAAATACAGGGAAAGGGATGTTGAGTTTCACAGTTGATCCTTGGCTGCCCTCTCAAGCCTGAATTACCAACATCAGCCATCAATCACACAAGCATAGTTGATAATGTCTCAATTTTGCTGTCTGTGAAGATGTTTTAAGAGATGGTGGAAGAGGAAATAGGATAAGAATCCTAGAAAATGATTCTAGAAGGAATCTTAGATAAACTAACTCAATTCAGGGTAACTTTATATGTATAAACGAAGTGTAAGTCAGCTGGCTGGCCAAAGAAAAATGCTGAAGTCTGCATTGCTGCACACGGATTCTCCTCAAGACGCATAAAAGAAAAATGGCCCCTCCCCGTCTCCATGGTGGATACTAGAAGCCTGATCCCATCAAATTGGAGGAGGAGGCCAGCCTTTAGATGGAGTCCTCAGAGTTGGGGGGGAAACTCACAAAAAGTAATACTAAGGAAGCATCAATTCAAAAGAACCCAAGAGGAAGGAAAATCCCACTTTCAAACAGTTGTTAGGAATGGATTCTACTCCTTTTGATTTTATTTTTAAGCCAGTTCCTAGAGAGACTCATGGCAAGCACAGAAGCTGAGAGAATTTTCTGTGGCAGTAGGAGCAGAATATCAGGCAATTACTGCTATTTTAGTGATGCAGAAATTGTCCATCTAAAGCAGTTCATATGCTATCCAAGTGCAACCAAATGCAAAGGCTATTTTAATAAAACAAGATATGTGGAGCAGGATACACAAGAAAAGGTAATCAAATTCCTTCATATGTACAATATAGGCACTTTATAAAAGTGACACTCCAGGGATATGGGATTTTCTTTCAACCCCTTCTGTGCGCACCCTGAGCTACACATCTCTCTCCATACTTCTGCTGCACCATCTCAGGGGACAGAGGCCTGGACCTATGTCTGAGATTCCTTTGTGGATGGGTTGTGACAGCCTGGCCCAGGATGGAAAATATAATGACACAACCACAAAAGTTAGTATTTTCACCTTAGGTCTTACAGACTATTTAGTACTTGTCATTCAACACCTGAGAAAAACCAAGCCCAGAGGGAAGCAATATAAAAGAGTATTTCTATTCTGGTGTCTTGTTTTCAAGAGAAAAAATAAAATATGATTTCATAAAATGCTGAAGTATCATGAATGAAATATGAGATGATAAAAATTTACAGAAAAATGCAGAGGTCAAAAAATCAGTAACTACTAAAAAGCAGTCGAGAGGGTTTCAAATCATGACTTTCCTTTTGATGTATTATGCATATCTAAGAAAGCAAATATTTGGAGTTGTGGGAACACAAAGCTAGTAAATACATTTTGTAAATAATAACTACCCCACCATTTGCCTTTTAATTCCCAAATAGAATTTAACATTATTAAATATCCTTTCTCCCAAGGCATAAGTAATTTTATAGAATCTAAAAGTTAATCAAGTAAAAAAATGGTTGTTCCTTCATGCATGGCTCTCAAATAGTAAACAGATTAAATGCATGGTGCTTGATGTTATTCATACTGAATGATGGAGACACAAAATTAAGTACAAGTTCACTATGTTTTCATTCTTGTATTTCTCCAGTTAGTTTCAGATAGTTTATGCGGGTTCTATTAGAGATATGAGACTGGGGTAGATTCTCTTCAAATATGGCTACTAAGTAGTCTGTTCTCACCATCAATTAATTTTCCTTCCCTTTCAATCCATGATAGCCCTGTGACTTTTTTGACAGCAAAATATGGCAAAAGAGGCATAGATGATTCTGCCTTTGCTCTTGAAGCTCTAAGTCACCCTGTGAAGAGTTTGTCTTCCTTGCTGCAGAGGGAAGCATTGCCAGTCCCTAATAACCAGGCATGGTTTCAGTCTTTGAACAAAGCTATCTTGGAGGCCATAGTCCCAAATGAGCTCCAAGTTAGATGTGGCCACAGGAGTGACCACAGCCAAAACTATAGAGTGGTAGGGATAAGTCATTGTTGCTTTAAAATACCAAGTCTTATCATTTATGTAGCAACAAATGAATTCACCTTAAGGGTTTAATGTTCCAATTAATATTTCAAAAACTTTCTTTAGGATACTTACTTAAAAATAGTCCTAAAACACGACAACTTGATCATCTTCTTTTATCTTAAGAAACATCATTTTATTCAGATGGCAGTGTGAGCAGATTGGATGAAAATTCCCTCTTATAAACTACATATGAGACACAAAGAATCATCTCAAAAAAAGCCAAATCATTTGGCAGCAACAAAAAGATACAAAATATAACCTAAATTCTAGGGAAACATTTTTAAAATTCACATCTCAGTGGTCAGGACTTTTAGAATCTCATCTTTAAAGAAAACATTTCCCCAAATCTACTTGTTTTATTAAACAGCAAGTGGGTTAGGTGAAAGACAGACTTCATGAAAATCAAAAACACATTTTTGAATTTGAGTTGGCTGATGACAGGTGACTTATAATTGACTATAACATAAAGATCAAAGTTGATAAATACTCTCAGGAGGAAAAAGAGAAAATGACTAAACAGATGAAAATAATGAGAAGGAAATGGATACATACAGGAGAATAGACATCCCCTTGGAGTCAGAAACACTTGGAGCCAATTAGATTTACTTCAGGGTATTGAAAAGGGGACTCAGGTAAATTTATTTAGATTTACTTCAGGGTATTGAAAAGGAGACTCAGGTAAATTTATTTAAGTTTTATTTAAAGGAAACAAAGAACTTCAACTGACCACTGAAATACACCTGCCTAAAAAAGGAGACTAAAATTTCACAACTGCTACGGAAAATAGTATGAAGATTCCTCAAAAAATGAAAAGAGAATTACCATATCATCTAGCAATCCCACTTCTGAGTATGTATCTTCCCCCACAAAAAATAAGGCAGATTCTCAAGACATATTTGCATACTCATATCCACTGCAGCATTGCTCTCAATAGCCAAGACTTGGAAGCAACCTAAATATCTATCAACAGATGAACTAATGAACAAAATGTGGTAAGAGCATACAATGGAATATTATTTGGCCCTAAAAATAAAGGAAATTCTGACACATGCTACAACATGGATGAACCTTGAGGACATTATACTAGGCGAAATAAGCCAGGCACATAAAAGGACAAATATTGTATGATTCCACTTATGTGATGTTCCTAGCATAGTCAGATTCATAGACAAAATGTAGAATGGTAGTTTCAGTCACTGGGTCAGGGAAGAGAAAGGAATGGGAAATGTTCAACGGGTACAAAATTTCACTTTCACACCATGAAAATATTCTAGAGATCTGTTGCACCACAATGTGAACATACTTCACATCTCTGAATTATATGCTTTAAATGTTAAAGATAATAAATTTTATGCAATATGTATTTTTAAACAAAAGCTACAAAAGTAAAAGCCTGCCTTAGCAAGAAAACTAGAAGAAAAACTTCAAAATAATTTTGGTGACTAGCTATGGCAATAGAATAATGGATGATTTTTTAAAATATTTTTTAGTTGTAGATGGACACAATATCTTTATTTTATTTGTTCATTTTTATATGGTGCTGAGGATTGTACCCAGTGCCTCATGCATACGAGGCAAGTGCTCTACCACTGAGCTACAATCCCAGCCCTGGATGATTCTTTTTTTTTAGTTGCAGGTGGACAGAATATCTTTATTTTATTTTTACGTGGTGCTGAGTATCGAACCCAGTGCCTCACGCGTGCTAGGCGAGCACGCTACCACTGCGCCATAACCCCAGCCCCCTGGATGAATTTTTAATTCTCTTTTTATTTGTGCTTTGATATGACTATCTTTTAGTTTTTAGGGTTTTTCTATGTTTTGAACTGAAAATATTAGTTTACTGTGATTTAAAAGAAAGGGAGGTAAATTGGTTCAAAAATAATTGTCTTACCACTTTTAGAAAAGCAATTGATGTTTAAGTAGGATAAAGGAAATGATTAAATCATAAAAAATGTATTAGAAAACAGGAAAGTGTAGCATTATTTATAAGTTCAAGACAAAATTCTCTGAAAAAATATGACAAAAGAACATTTTTGCCAAATATAATGAATAGGAAAGTGCACATTTTTTAACCAATTTACCTCCCTTTCTTTTAATCTGTAAGTTATTAATTAAATAATTAAATAAATTAAATTATGATAGTTAAAATAGATAAGAGCAGCAACTGAAAAAATTTTGAAACTGTAAGAAATCACAAGGCAAGTACAATTGTAATATATTTGAAAATGTAGGTCAGGTATGCCAAATTTTATCTGAAAAGGACCAGATAATAAATATTTTCAGCTTTGCAGGGTATGCAGTCTCTGTAGCAGCCACTCAATCTCTGCCATTTTAATATGAAAGCAAACATGAACAGTATAGAAATAAATGGGTATGGCCATATTCCAATAAAAGTTTTTTTTTCAAAAAAGCAAGCACTGGGTCAGATTAGGCCCACTGGTCATAGTTTGCAGGTTAAATGATAGAGGCCTGGTCCCTTTTCTTTTTTACTTTTCTCCTAAGATTTGGCCTCTCCATCATAGTGATAACTGTTACCAATGCAATACAGAACCACAGCTATTTTCTTTTTCTCCTGGACCACTGACATCTCTTTATCTAGAGCATTCTTAATTAGATACCACTAAACAAACACTTTCAGATTCTAGATCCTCTGAATCCACAGTTACTAATCTTCAACTTTTCATATTTGTACTAAAAATCTAAAGTTTTTTAAATCCTAGAAGGCAAACAAAGTTAAAATAAAAAGTATATTTTAACCTACTAGTATTAACAAAAAATCTATTCTCAGGAAATATCTCAGACCCACTCCTTGATAAAAGAAAATTACAGACTGAGAAATTGTTTATCCTAGAAGCTTTTGGGCTTGGGAACCAAGGCTCCATGTCTTGGCAAAATTAATTAGAATAGGGAATTCTAGCCAAAGCTCAAATAGACCACAAATTCATAAACCATGGTTTCTCTTTGATATAGCTGCCCAATGCAGTTATACCAACTCAGGTTGAATGTTCCTCTTTAGGTCCCATTAAAAAAATAGGGCTGGGACCCAGTGCAGTTGCCCTGATCTCTTAATTTCAGCTACTGGTGAGGCCAAGGCAGGAGGATCACAAGTTCGAGATTAGCCTGAGCAAATTAAATTTTGAGACTCTGTCTCAAACTTTAAAAAATACACAAAAAAACAAAACAGCTGGGGGCATAGCTCATTGGTAAGGTGCCCCCTGGGTTAAGTACTGCCAAAAACGGAGTTGGGGACCAAGTAGGGGGCCATTTCAGGAGGAAGAGGGGCAGGAAGAAAGAGGGGGAAGGGATGTAGTTCAGCAGTACAGTGCTTGCCTAGCACACTGGAGGCCCTGGCCTAATTCCCCAGCACAAATAATAATAATAAAGCAATAAGAAGTAATCATAAGACTGGGCATGGTGGCACATGCGTGTAATCCCAGTAATTTGAGAGGCTGAGGCAGGAGGATGACAAGCTCAGAGCTAGCCTCAGCAACTTAGCTTGACTCTGTCTCAAAATAAAAAATAAGAAGGGTTGGGGATGTGGATCAGTGGTTAAGTGCCTCTGGGTTCAATCATATATATATATATATATATACACACACACACACACACACACATACATACATACCATAGACATTATTGAAGAAACTAGGTTAATCATAAAACTTCAAAAAGAGAACTGGGCCCTGATTATTACAAAGCCAATTTGTTTCAAACTTTTAAATCCTGAATAAATTCATGCCAACAATTCAGAAGTTCAAAAATAAAAACATGAAGAGTTATACAACTAATTTTAGAAAACTTAAACAGAAATAGAATTTCTAGAGGTAAAATTTCCTGGGCGATTCTGATAGCAATCTGTTTGGAACTACCATTTGGGAAGTGAGGGACATTAGTGTTAAATGTAAAAATGGATAAAAGACAAGGGTTAGTTAACACTGTACTAGAGAGGGCTAACTCACAGAGATTAGTGTGGGAAACAATTTAACAAATGTACCCAGGACTTTAACCATGTTTATACATGTTGATATCTGTGGAAGCGGGTTACTCACCTGCTGCTGGGAGCCATTTAGAGGAAGACTTCAGGCTAAGGTTCATGTCTGAGGAAGGGGTGCCTCCCAGCCGTTGTTGGTATCACTCACCAGGCCCCAGATAGACACTTCTGAATTTGCTGAAAGGCATGGGGAGCAATCAGTCTCTATATGCCCTAGTAAGGTGCCACTGGATCCAGTACAGGAAAATAAGCCAATCAGGATGAAGCCCCTCCTACCGTTTTGTCTTGTCTCTCTAATGTCCCCTACTGGTAGAACATAATGGGAAGCATGCAGGCACAGGGAAACCCTGGTTTGCAGTCTGTTCCCAGAAAAAAGCAGAGCACTTAAGCTATAGATTGGGAGCTGCCTGATAATCACTCAAAGACTGGCAACACCTGAAACACACCCAGAAGTTGCACACAATTTCTCTGGGAACGTTTATAATGAGGGCAGGATTCTTTTTTTTTTTTTTTTTTTTTTTGCCCTGCTTCTTCTTTTTTTTTTTTTGTTAAATATTTTTTAGTTATACATGGACACAGTGTCTTTATTTTGTTTTATTTTATTTTTATGTGGTGCTGAGGAGTGAGCCACAACCTCAGCCCAGAGGGCAGGATTCTTGTGTGCTAATTCACTTTTGACAGGAGATATATAAAATCTAAGAGCACTTACATACCTATGGCTTAAGCAACAAAAGTAATTTTCTCCTGTTTACAGCAGGAAAATAATTTGATCTTACCATGACCATGTTTGCCATTACTATATGTTGGCATGGTACAATACTTTTTTTAAAAGTTGACTTCTCCATTGAGAAAAATAAAAAGACCGACTGACCAGTTTTCATTATTAAATAATAAATCTGAGACCTCTTGGAAATGATCTAATGTGGTGTATTTGCCTTGTTCAGCACAATATTGAGTTTTCATGATATCATTAATACTTACCTGGAAACCAGTAAGTGAGCAAAGTAGCAGACTATCATCTCCCACTCTGCTTTTTACCACTGTAAATATACTATTGTTTTTGTTTTTGTTTTCTAATTTCTTGGGTACCACCAAACAACCACAGCCAATAGCCCATAAAATACTGAGGGATATGAAGAAACTTGGAGAACATTTCAAAGAAATTTCAAGTTTTCATCAATTTTTTCATTTATCTTAGCTTCCTGTGTTATGAATTGGTCCCACAAGACAACCACCCTGGGACTTAATACCCAAGAACTCATAAATCTGACCCTTTTTCCAATTAGCAACTAAAAAATGTGAAAAAGCATTTGACCATCTAGAAATGTGGGTATATGATCTAGAGAAAGACTGGCACTCAAATGCAAAGAACTATGTACAGGTGCTATTTGTTCATTTCAGCCCAAATGGGAAGCCATCTGAATGACCAATAATGTGAAGGAATTAATAAAGGTTATTATATCCCTGCAATAGACTTCATATAGCAATCACAAGGATCTTGCTAAATGTATGTATATGTAAAGCCATGTGTATGTATTTATGTATATATTATGCATAGATATGTATACATACAGATGTATGTTTGTAAAATATATGTATATAAAATATGATGAGTAAAAGAGAGGTTTCAGGTGCACAATAAGAGTACAAAACATATCAGACTCAGGCTATTGCCTCTGGGAGAAGGGCAGGGACTTGAGACACAGATAATGATTAAAGGGAACTTTAGCCAAATGCAAAATGTATTTTTTTTCTTTTTATAACAGTGACTGAAAACAAATATTAAAAAATAATAGTTGTCTGAAAATTTAACCCCCTAAAACTTCATGCTAGCTACAAAATTCCAGAGATAGAGTTCTGTCTGTATCCATTTTCTTCCTTATTACCTGAGCAGCAGCAATGGCAGGCATATGTTCCCTTGAGTATCTGATGGCTTTTGAACATATCAAATTTTCAACAATTTCAGCCAAGGTGATAGAGTTTGAGCTGTTCCACAGGGTGTAAAGCATAAGAACCACAAAAGCACAATGTGATATTACCTACTGCTGCATAACGAACCACCGTCAAATGCAGAGGCTTAAAAAAACAAATATTTATTATTGATTGACAGTATATAGTCACCTGCATGGTAAAATGGCTAGCCTTGGCTGGCTCAGATATGCACCTGTTGCAGTCTGGTAGGTAGACTGGAGGTTGGCTGAAAATGGTTTCTTTCACATGTTGGCCAGTCAGCTGGTTGTTGGCTGGGGTAATGAGAATAATCAGGCCATGTGGCTCATTTTACCCAGCAGGTCAACCCAGACTTGTTCACATCTCAGCAAGGTTCCAAAGGAGATAATGGAAGTGAGCACTTCTGCCACATTTTCTTGGCTAATGCAAGTCAAAAAGTCAGACAAAATTTAAGGAAAATAGGCATTACTTCTTTATTACAGGAACTTCAAATTCACCTTTCAAAGGTGAGGGAATTGGGTGAAAGTGGGGGTGGTGGTGATGTAAAAGATTTAGAAACATTGAAAAATGTAGGAAATGAAATCTCCTATGCCATTTGTTATAGTTTAGGTATGAGGTGTTCCCCAAAATCTCACATGTGAGACAATGCAAAAAGGTTCAGAGGATAAATGATTGAATTATAAGAGACTTAACCCAATCAGTGACTTGGTCCTCTGATGGGATTAACTGGGTGGTGACTAAAGGTGGGTAGGGTGTGGCTGGAGGAGGTCAGCATTGGGGGAGTGCCTTTGGAGTATGTATTTCATATCTGGCCAATGAAGTCTCTCTCTCTCTGCTTCTGATCATCATGTGAGCTGCTTCCCTCTGCTTCACTCTTCTGCCATGATGTTTTGCCCCACCTTGAGCCCTGAGAAATGGAGCCAGATATCTATGGATTGAGGCCTCTGAGACCATGAGGCCTCAAATAAACTTTTCCTCATCTACAGTTGCTCTGTTTGAGTCTTTTAATCACAGCAGCGAAAAAGCTGACTAAAACACTATGGTTTCTTATGGACCACCAAATTGACAAAAGATTTCCAATGCTTTGATTAGTTAGTTAAACTTTATGTGCTACAGAATATAAAGGATAAGATGAAATATCATATATCAAAAGAAAATCTAACTAGGCTTTCCCTCCAATAGACGGTTTTTGGATTTTAGACTATTATATGTATTGTCCAAGCACATTTAAACAGCCTTCATCCTGTGAAACTAATAGGTATGTTGCCATACAGCAGACAAATCATCTTATACAAAATTATTTCCTGGATTCTAATGGACAACTAATAGAAGATAGTGACCTGAAATTGTTTCAAAAGTCACCTTTATAACAGTGAAGACTGAGCAGTAAATATAGCCTGCTGGCTGGTGTAATTTACCTTGTGCCAAAGCATATCTCCACAATGACTTATTAAATCATCCCAGTGAGTTATAAATCTAAGTGGAAAAAGTACAAATCAATAGAAAAATACAGTTGAGCACTTTACTACCTAAGATTTTCATGACCTTCTGAAAGGATGAAGATTTATATTTCAAAGAAATTCCAAAATATGGAGACTTGTAAAAATTAAATGGCTCTGATTTGCATTATTCTTAACAATTCATTTCATTTTTTTCTGTCACTAACCTCTTTGTTTATTAAACCATTGTGCTTATATCATATTATCACTACATACTTTTTCCTTGTGTCCTGTCTGCTATGAAGAAGAATTTGAAAGCCAAATAAGCTTGAAGATTTGTCAATCTCCTATTTGCTTACAAAGGAAATTGTATAAAGGTACAGACAGCACCAGGGTTTCTGGACTTCAGATGAAGTATGAACGCAAAGAAACTTTGTCTTCCTTAGCCAATGATTCATGAAAGAATTCACACCAGATTATTGGATTAAATAGCCTTTAACCTTGCAAAAAAAGTGAATTTTCATGGTGCATTTCCTTACATTTTAGGTATAACCAAATATCTAGATCTCATCTTTTAAAACTGATATGTAAAATGACGTACAAACTGGATGCAGTGGCACACGCCTATAATCCCAGCACTTTGGGAGGCTGAGACAGGAGAATTGTGAGTTCAAAGCCAGCCTCAGCAATGGCGAGGCGCTAAGCAACTCAGTGAGACCCTGTCTCTAAATATAACACAAAATAGGGCTGGGGATGTGGCTCCGTGGTCAAGTACCCCTGAGTTCAATCCCCGGTACCAAAAAAAAAAAAAATTACATAGCATAAAATTTACCTTTTAAGAATGAAATCAAGCAAATAATGTTATGTGCATGCCTGAACATTTCACAATTAATTCCACTTTTGCATATAATTACAGTGCACCAATTAAAAAATAAATGAAAGG